>JAOTQR010096854.1:13860-27713 GCA_025774065.1 Solanum ossicruentum | reverse complement strand
AGCCATGGAATATTCCACACGCCATAGGTTGGTTTCGTGGGTCAGATTTAATGAAAGACTAATTTTTAGATGTTGAAGTTACGTGTTATCAGTCGAGTCGTAGACAATTTGATGGCATGTATATATATTCATATGCTGAAGATCAGAAAATATGCTAAGTGTTGAACTGTTCTAAAACGAGGTCTCTCATGGGTCGCAAGTCAGGTGACAGGCCATAAACAAGTTTGTGCCTTGAGGATCAGAGTTTTGAAGAATTGGTGAAGAATTATCAGACAAGAAACCTTACAAGTCATAAGTCAGAAGATGGCCTATAGGATGAGTTCGTATACAAAGGACAATTTTTGTGTAGTACAGTCAATAAAGGCTAGTTATAGGCTGTGATTTCATCTATGACCTATAACCTTGATTCTCCGATTTCCCGATTCCAGTTTTCCTGTTTTGTTTAGGATTTGATTTTCAATTATTATAAAAAGGTTTTTTTTAGAAAGAGCACAATCAGGACATTGAGACTTATTAGTTGTGATTATTATTTGTTCTTGGAGATTACTTTTGATTTTACATTGGAGTTATAACATTGTGATTTCTTGTGAAGTTTTCAGATTTTGTGTTCTTCAATTTATCATTTTAAGTGTTTAGTTATGCTATTTTTTAACATGATTTCTTCATCTACGATGATCATAAGCAGCTAAACCCACAATTAGGGTTGTGGGTATCATGAAGAACTAACAAAGTAAAAGTAGGATAATTTGTAATCCTTGAAAAGTGTACATGTGTGTATTAATTATCTCTTCAATTTGAATGTTTTTTAATAGTGGATAACATTAGAACTCGCCTAATTCTTATTTACTGCATCAAAGAGGCAATGAATGGGATAAGGATAATTAACAGGATTTGATATTTTTACTCTTGTCAAATCAACACGAACATATCAAGGGATGGTTGTATTGGGAAGAAGGTAAGGTTTAGTAATGCAACATCAGGGAGATGGATCAAATCACGTGGTGGAATTTGCTTAAAGCCTGGATCAAAGGGTTAGGTAAACATAACTTACCAATTCTGCATGATACACACTATAAAAGATTACAATTATCTAGCTATATGATATCGCCCAAGTTACACCTCCTTTTTAGAGGATAAAGCGATCACTATCAAGAAATAGAACCTAACAAAGATTAGGGTCGAACCTTAGGGAATACATAGACTCAAACGAATTCACCGATTGCAATTTGAATGGTTAACCAACGTACTTCCCCCGGGGGAGGGGGGAGTGGTTTGCAATAACCAACAAGAAACATAACAAAACTATTACATGAGAGAAGTCAATATGGAGAGAGACTAGGGTACTGTGTTCCCATGATTCTCCAACTTAGTATCACTGGATAACCTAATTCTTTTCTAGTGTATAATATGCAGGACTATAAGTTATGTTCACCAAGTCCTTTGGTCAAAGGTGAGAGGTGAATCTCACTATGCAACTTGGCCCATCTCCATAGTGTGCATTACTAACCTTTACCTATTAGTCCAAGTACAACCTCCCCTTGGCCCAGTTTAGCTAATTAGCCGAGAACACATAAATCAAATCCTGCTAATTAATCTTTTTTCCTATTCATTGCTACCTTGGACCAGTTAGTAACACTAGGAGGGTTCTAATGATAGTCACCACTAGAAAAAATGTGAAACAAAGTGAGTTAATTAATACATGCATATACGCCTTCCAAGAATCATGAATTATTCAGTTTTACTTTGTTAGTTCTTCATGGTTCCCACAACCCTAGTTGTGGATTCAGCTACTCATGCTATGAGTAGAAGTAAGAATTATGAATTGTGAAGACATAATTGAATACTTACACAATAGAATTAAGAACAAACAAATCCAACTTCAATAAGAAACATAAGGCTAAAGATGAAATTTAAACACAAATGTTCTCAAAGATTCTCAAAGATGATCTTATAATTTTGTCTCTAAGTATTAAGTTCTCTGAGTACTAGGCAAAAATTCTGAAAAATAACCTCAAAAAACCTATTTATAATAAGTAAAATTCAAGTCCTAAACAAAATAGCAGAATTGGTTGGCATGCCACACGAAAGTTGTTTACCGATCGTATTGTATTCCATGGCACATAAACAGTGTCTCGTACTCAGTTGCTGAAAATTTGGACTTTAACTCTATGACACCCCTCTACGACTTGTAAAGTGATTTACGACCCATAAAGGGGGTTTCATTTGATGAAATTCCTGAAAGTCCAAGTCTTTGATCCTCAGGGCACGAACCATCTTCTACGACTCGTACAAACTTCTACGACTTGTGTATATGTTCGTAGAATAAACTTTAGAAAATATTCCCTCACTAGAATTGTTCACGAAACCACCCTATGACCCATAGAATAATCATCAGCCCGTAGAATGATCTATGGCCTGCAAAGGGTCTCGTATAACAGCAAAAATTAGCAACTTCTATAGCTTTCCATAAAATCAAGGCCAACCTATAATCCTGTGAATACAAACACAAAAACACATAAAATCAACTAACATCGCATTTAGAACACATAAAATTCCAAGTTTTAAGAATCAAAAGTGTTGCATTTTGGAAACATATCAACACCGCAACTTTAAATTGTTGCTTGTCCTCAAGCAATAAACTCAATCTATATAGATAATACAGTAACACACAAACCTCAACCTATTGGTATACATCACATAAATCTTAAACTCAGACACCCACACCAACTTTTCAAAACAGGATCAGACGGTTATCTAGCAAATCAATACAAACTGGTGCATGTGACAACATAATTATGACAAGCGAGTTATTATCAACAGTCCACACTCACTGAACAACTCTAGTGCTAACAATACAATGCAAGTTCCCTTACAGAAAGAAGTCCCATATCTGACACTCAATGATGTTTTCATTTTTAGCCTTGCGAATATGTAAGATCACTCACTCTTACAAAAGATATTTATGCATAATGTCTAATACCATAGGCTTGCCCCTATACTCATGACCCAGGTCTTCAACTAATTGGGCTAGGATAACTTTAGGACTATCTAGGCTTGTAACATAGGCCCAGGAGGCTTTTGTATGATATTATGTGAAAATAGTGATGAAAGGCCCTTCTTGACACTACATTTTTCTACATGTTTGCCCTACTAACTCCGTTATTTTCACTTTATTCTCCCTTTTTCCTATTTCCAATCTTTTTTTAGGTGCTTTCTATTTATTTTTCAACATTTTTCCTTGTTTTTACACTTCATTTTTCTTTTTAGATTACACTAAGGTATCACTTATTTTTCTTTCACCCAGTATATGATTTTTCCTTTTTCTCCGCATCACTAACTCACCCCCTTATTTTTGTATTTCACCCTAACACCACCTACTCTCAACTTAGTCTTTTGGCCTATGTTATGGTGTACAATATTCATCGTCAGAACCACAACCACTTTTGGTAGCCACTCTCAACTTTGGATTTTTGCCTCAGTCGAGGTGCACAATGTTCAAGGAAGGACCAGGACCAATTTTAAGATTTTACAACTGACAAGGCTAGGTTAATCAGGTGTTTTCAAAGAATAGGTACTTATTAGGGTCAAACATCAGGAACAATGGATTATATCATCATTTTGGTTGGTCATTTCAGGCTAAGTGGCCTATTAAAAACACTGGCCTAAGATCCTTTACTAATTCAATCAATCTACAATCAAACTTAGAGTAGCAAGGCAAGATACGAATAAGCACAAACACATGAATCTAGCTAATTAGGCTCACACTCACATGGCACTGCATATATTATCTACAAAAGACTCTTATATCATGCTTTTTATCACAATTTATCCTCACTTATCAAAAAAATATTGTCATACACCTAAATATGCATGGTTGCTATCTAACTACCCATCAAAATTTTTGGTGGGTATCATTTTTTCAAACAAAATACAAAAACATGTTATATACCATAAGTATCAATACCATATGCTACAAATACTGTCTAAACATCCTAATTGTGCCGGTTCAATAGAAAGTAAATATCCACGAGGAAAAAGAACGCATGCAAGAAAACCCCAGGATCAAAAATTGGGGTAGTTATGGACCCAAGCTACTCAGACTTCACTGAGGCCCATAACTACCCACTCCCCATCAAAAAAGATATGCGTTGTCCCCAATGCACAAAATCAAAATAAAACAAAACACAAGGGGTCAAAAAGCATACGTGGGCGCCTAAGCACCTGTCTCTAGCTTGGGTTGCCTCCCAAGCAACGCCTGACTTATTGTTGCGACATGACATAGATGGCTTGAGTACTTAGACTTCCTCAAGCTTTTGTGCTCCTTTATCAATATCTATAGAATGTTCGGGGCTCACCAAAATTTGCCTCCGTCTTGTGCCTATTAGTATCCTTTAGATCTAGAGCTAAGGTGCTAGCCATCATACCTCTTTGAATCTAACTTAGTTGGGCTGACATACGTCCAAACTATCAATTGAGTTGTTTGATTATAACAAAGTGTTGTTCAACTTTACGGTTTATAATGGCAATATCTACCGTCCTTGCGGCCCCCATACTTGGTGTGGTGGCTTTTCTAAATGTCTCCTGGCTTGGTTAGCTTTTGCGTCTACTTCATTAGCATCTCAAGATTAGCTCTATTTTGCGGAATCATCCTAAGGATCTCTACATTTATTTTTCATTGGTCAGAACTCATATCAGCAGTATCCATATGGTTTGTTACATGCCTATTCATAGGCTCCAATACGAGGCTTGCTTTCGTCATTACATCCAACTGCTCAACAATATCTATGAATGGTTGGTCTGCAAACAAACCTCCCAAGAGGATATCAGCACATGCTTGACTATTTCTATCTAGAGCTCGGTAGAAACTTTCCACTAGGACATTATCCATAATCTTATGGTCCGATGCACTCCTCAAGCATCTATTGAACTGCTCCCATGTGGAAATGATGGAATCACCAGGAAGTTGCTCAAAGTTATTGATCTAGTCCTCCATCTTTAGCTTCTTTGGTTTAGGTAAGTACCTTATAATGAATGTCGTTTGCAATGCTACCCAACTAGTGATCGAACCCTGCGGGAGCTTAGATAGCCATAATGCTGTAATGTCGTAAGAGATAATGGGAAGACATGAAGTCCCATAGCATCCATAGATAGATTTGGTGTTTTCATCACACTCTTATAGATGAATGTCATATTATATAGGTGTCTGTGAGGATCCTCTGATGGTAAGCACGCAAATAGCCCATTGTTCTACAACATTTGAAGTAACCTACTTGAGATTGTGAACTTTGTGTCTGCCGGTTGTAGTGGCAAACAATAGCTCTAGTCACCTCTATAGCCATAGGATTCAGCCTATAGTGATTCCATTAGTAAGCATTGGCATTGAAATCTTGAGGCAGTAGAGCAATATTCTATAGAGGAGATGGGTTCTCATTCTTAGTATCCTCATTGTTATTCCTGTCCAGAGCTGCATTGGCCACGTTATTATCATCGTCTAGGGACATTCTTCTTAATGTTCAGTGGATCTCTGGGTCAAATGGAGTGAAGAGATTGTTTGACTCCAAGTGTTGGGCATACACTACACTTACACCCTGAAAAAGAACAAAAACAAAAAACAAAAGTAGAATAAAGGAACTAAGGTTCAATAATCGAATTATAATGATTCACTAAGTCTAGTCGTATTCCCCGCAATGGTGCTAAAATCTTGATGTCACCCAAGTGTCACCTCCTCTTTAGAGGATAAAGAGATAGCTGTCAAGAAATAGAACCTAACAAAGGTTAGGGTCGAAACCACAAGGAATACGTAGACTTAAGAGAATTTACTGATTGAAATTTGAATGGATAACAAACTTACTTCCCCAAAGGGGGGGTGTTTTGCAATAATTAATGAGAAATATAACTAAACTAAAACTATCACAAGAGAGCTGTCAATATGGAGAGAAACTAGGGTATTGTGTTTTCCATGATTCCCCAACTTAGTATCACTAGATAACCTAATTCTTTTCTAGTGTATAGCATGCCAGATGGTAAGTTATGTTCACCAAGCCCTTTGGTCAAAGGTGAGGTGGATTTCACTATGCGACTTGGCCTATCTCTATAGTGTGCATTACTAACCCTTATCTATTAGTCCTACTACAACCTCCCCTTGACCCAGTTTAGTTGGTAAGATGAGAACACATCAATCAAATCCTATTAATTAATCTCTTTTCCTATTCATTACTATCTTGATCCAGTCATACGAAAGTTGTTTACGGGCGTATTGCATTCCATGGCCCATAATCGATGGTCTTGTACTCAGCTACTGGAAATTTGGACTTCAACTATATGACACCCCTCTACAACTCGTAAAGTCATTTACGACCTGTAAAGGGGGTTCGTCTAATAAAATTACTGAACATCCAAGTCTCTGATCCTCTGGGCATGAACAATCTTCTACGAAACGTAACGTTCTACAAATCGTCTGCATGTTCATTAAATAAACTATGAAAAATAGCCCCTCACTGTAATTATTCACGAAACTACCCTACGGCCCATAGAATGATCTACATCCCATAAAGGGTCTCATATAATAGCAAAAGTCAGCAACTTCTACAATTTTCCCCAAAATCAAGGCGAACCTGTAATCCTTTAAATATAAACACATAAACCAACTAACATCGCATTGAGAACATGGAAAATTCCAAGTTTTGAGCATCAAAAGTGATGTATTTTTACAACACATCACTATACTGAGTTAGGAATTCATGGGGAACACAATACCCTAGTTATTTCTTTCACTGATTTCATAACACTTTCACTTGATGATTTGATTCTAATTTTACCTTTATTTATTGCATTTTACAAACCCCCTCCCTCAGGAAATAAGTAGATTAATTCATTCAAATTGCATATGGTTATTCCAAGGCTAGACCTTATTCCCTGTGAGACCGACCCTAACTATTGTTACGTTCAATATTTTGATAAAGATAGCTTGGTACCCTGAATTAGAGGTATAGCTTGGGCATGATCACTTAACTTATCTAAAATCTTTCAATCTGTCATGACTCAATCCCAACCATGTTGGTGCTTGCTGGTACAACCTACAGGCAAGCCAATTCCTAATCCAAGGGTACCTGTCCTAGCCTTTTACAAACCAAATCAATACAACAATAATATATACGTTGAAACTTACCCAAAACCTGGAAGTCAACTATACAAAGCTACAATAGACACAAGAACATATCGTATACATATATTAGTCATAATAATATGCAAAACAATGAGTACACCTACAAATACCAAACTCTACTGTACAAACTGATGTCTAGATGCAAAAGGCAGCCGTAGGAAGGAGACTGTAAAAAAGCCAGAGCTGCCGGTGCTCACCAAAAGTCTCCTCTACGCTCCCAAAGTTTTCCAACTAAGCTATCATGGCCCATATGGACCTGCACTATAAGAAGATGTAAAAGTAGGGATGACTATAAGAAAAGGCACACAGTAGGCATCATCGACCGACTGAGTGAAATAGTGAAAATAAATAAAGTCCAAATATATAGAGAACTGTAGTAGTGTAGCAAAATGAACTTAGATCAAGGAATAGGCATGTCTAAGAACCCTCAAACCATAACTGGACCAATCGAAGGGAAGAATAATGATAACTTGAATCGACCTAAGTACTGAACATTGATACCACTGACAAAACCTGTGTAGGCTTATACCACAACAACCCCCAACTAAGGCATAGTGTTGTACACAGGTGCAAGGCCCAAGTATCTACACATGTACGCCAACTGGGCCCCCATAAGATCAGAAGGTACACCCACGCACAATAATCATGCCGACAAATAATCACAAAATCCCTTGAAACACTCATAGAATCCCATAGAACCATCATAGAGCCCATCTCTCCACATCATCAGAACAAGGGTTAGTTGTACATAGGTGTAAGGCCCTAATGTCCAAGCCTGAATGCCCTCTTAGCCCTTATAAGCCCAAGAGGTACCCTTAATAGTAATCGGGTAAACAATCGGTCCCCCGACCCCTAATATCACAATAGTAACTGGGTCCTCGACCCATCAAAAGTAGTATCACAGGGGGATTTGAACCCCTAATATCACCCAAGACTCTAACCCCTTGATCTTTTAACCTAGCCTCTAGCTAGGGCCAAGTGATTTGGACATAAATATAATGATGGGACGTATCCCCCACTAGAGAAAGAATCCCCCTAGCATACTTGCAGCGCGTCATCATTAGCGTATCAATCATGGGGCCTAGCCTCACATACTATTAATCACAAGGTCATCGACCCCAAACTCAGCCAAGGCTCAATCTTCAGAATCTGCATCCACCACTTGGCATCATAGTCACGATGATCGACACACAAGTCCATGGGGAGTGTCACCCAGGACTCGAACTCTACAGACGTGACCACCAGTGCTTAACGCTAATGGGGAGCATCATTTGAGATGAGATGTCAATAGTTATTCATTCAACTAGTATATTTGGATCTGAAACTCCATGGTCATGTCGTGCCCAAAGTGAACATAGGTGACAACCTCACAACCCAGGGATCCCACAAATTTAATCCAACCCACACAACAGTAACTACCACCTCTCTCAGGTACAACAGATACCCTAGCATCAGATGGAGAGAACTAGTATACAATAGCTATCAGCGGTACGTCAGGGTGTATAGCTTTATCTATGTGTATATATATATATATATATATATATATATATATATATATCACAGATCACAGTAGAGTAATGCCCAACAAAGGCCAAGTATACCATAACCTCATCCATCCCAGTTCCCAAAGAAAATATGGACAGTAACGTTACATCATAGATACCCAGGAAACCAAACTCTATAGAGTTATGTTTATACAAAAACTAGGCCATAGTACGACATATAATTAATACATGGTCTCCTTGTCTGCATATCCCTGTAACAACAGGCAATGCGCGATCATACCAGTGCAAGTCAAGTTAGTACGCATGCCTTCATAAAGAATTAGCTCATATTCGGCCCTTACTAGGCCTTTTTCAAGATAAACCAACTCATAGGCCGCGTCAGTATAACCTAAGCTAAGGCCCAAGAGGCTAGATAATTAGAAGGGTGACAACCACTAGGATTATGTCGTAACTCAACAGCCACAAAGGATATCGCCTAAGGAAACCATGTGTTGGACCACTAAAATGTGCCCCTCTCAACTAGATGTCGATCCCCAAGACAAACCCATATAACTAGTGTCTCATCGTAGATCACCCAGAACGCTCGTAGGATATACCCAACACCTCGCTAATAGAGTCGCACTCCTATCTCTAACACGCCAGTGGCTCAGTGTCAACGCATCTTGTATTATAGGTCATAAGGCTCCTTCATGGGTACAATTATGATCGTCCCCAGAACATGGTGTATCTCTAGTTACTAACTAGTGGAACAAGTACATAACAGATAACAACAGTGTACAAGGTCATATAAACTATAGGGAAACATAGAATCATGTTTAATCAGGGAATACTACCAAATGTACTTAGTAAAGATATAGATACCCGCAGCCACATCATGCATATGCATAACAACTAGATATATATACTAGATTTAGCTCACAAGGTAGCATGTAATCACAGGTCAACCTCAAAGCTAGTATATTCATGTAGCCTTAGACCACACATACATACAAGTAAGAGTCAAGCTCAGTGTACATACCAGTCACATGTTCACAGCTCAAACCAACTCCTTTTAGGCTCTTTAGTAGTCATATAATGTAAGAACTCAGGTAATATAGCAGTTACAGCAGATACAACCCTCAATACAACAACTACCGTTCCCATAACATTATATATATAGAACATATAGATCATATCCAACCATATACAACATATATTCCATAACTCAATACATAAACAGTACAATCTTACACACTCCAACTTAAAGATGCAAATATTACAACTGAGTCTAGGTTTTAAAGAAATCCTAGCCTACCCGGCATCTAACATATCTTGCTCCGAGTAAATCCAATCAAGTTTTTCCCCTCCAAATTACCTCTTGATACTGCTCAGCTATCAAAATATAAGTGACAAGATCATTACAGTTAGTTTGGTTGTAAAATCTCAAGAAAGAGATGAAATTACATCAATTATGTCTAAATGGGAAAAGTCAGGACCCACCCTTGAAACGTTAAGCCAATACCATAAAATAATTCCCACATCACCCAGAGTTCATAGCTAGATATTCGGCCCAAAACGGACCCCAAAAGATTGAGAAAAGGAGCAAAAATGAAGTTAGAAACTTTACCAGAAAAATATTCTTTTCAAAATTTTCTTGGTCAAAGTTCTCAAAAATCAGATAAAATCAGTGAACAACCAACATACCACAATGTTCCTTTTGAAAAGTAGAATAATTTAGATACAAATATCACTTAATTTCGATAATAAATGACCGAGATATTGCAATGTACAGTTTTCATTCATTCTTGATATATTGTCAAAAGAGCAAAGATTTACCTTGAAATACATGTCAAATCCCAAATTTGACTTCACCACTACGTTCCTTGCAAAAAACTGAGTCACATTGCCTTTTGAATCACTCAAATCGGATGAAAAACAAGCTCAAAATTGCAGTATAAAGTTGATAGAGGTATGTGTTATATATATATCTATATATATATATGGGGTTATATATATATATATATATATATATATATAGACGGGGTAGCACAGCTGCAGGCCACGTCATCCATCTTGCCATTACCCTTCAATCCTTTTTCAATCGTTTCGGACTCGTTCGGACTCCAATTTTGACAAATAAACTACATAACCATATGGATTTAGACATCCTGAACCCAAGGGTGTGGTCACAATTTCTAATGGAGCTTCCTATGATAAAGTGAAGATTCCACTTCTTTATATGCAACTTTTAACAAAAAACTCCCTGAGGGTCAAATCACATTCGAATGTCTCTGGTATCATTATCTGAAAGTCTATGGTATCAAATTAAGGATCGATCAAGACCAAAATTGACATTCTAGAGCTCATTGCAGAATGAAAATTCTCATGCGAGGCATATTTCTCGAAAGCATTGGCTAGGTCAACTATTAATTAGTTCTGATGGTCAAATTTGTAATCCATGATATAATTGCACCGAACATACTCCTACCCTAGTTTGACCATTATGGAGGTGATGAAATAATCAGAATTCATTTTAAGATCATTTACCAGGACTTTACTCAAAAACTCATTTTACAGGTATAACTTCCCGGTTAACTCAACAATTTACATAACTCCTGAATAACCCAACCACTAATCACCCCAATAGTTTTGAGTTCACTATACACATGCTCAAATCAACATAATAATAACAAAACCATAGAAATAACCCAGAGGATCATTACACAATCACTCTTCAAACAATTAGGCTTAAATCACTCATTCACATTATTATCAAGTCTACTATCAGGCTCAAGTGTAGAATTTATTGAAGAATCAGCAAGTATCAAGTCAAATTCATCACTAGTTCTTAAATTCTCATTAAGGTATGTGGGATCCATCTATGGATGTCTTTCACCTATGGAGCTCTACCTGTTTTCTCTTTGTTTCATCTAATTTCATGTATGATGATTTTAGGGTTTTATTGACTTTCTTTCCAAATGATATTATTATGTTGTAGATTATGTTTATACATTGAAACATTCATGAATCACTCTAAATTTAAATGAGTTATATGATTTTTATGAGATCATTCAAGTATGCTATATTGATTATCAAAATTATACATTGGTCACTTCAATTATGATTCAAATGATCTTTAATTCAATGATTATGTATGTATTTACTCAATTATCATAATTTGAACTTGATAGTTATGAATTCATGTTATTTCTCTTCACTTCACTACATGATCGTACATTATACAATCTTTTCAAACAAGCCTATAATTATGAAGAGGGGATTTATGACCTTAAGGTTGATCTGGGGCCCTACAGGGAGATTCAAGATTTTGAGAGACAACCTAGGACCCTGTTATGCTATTATGGGGATTTTAGGAACTTAATGTTGACCTAGGGTCCCTATAAATAGATTCAGGGTTCCAAGAGGCGGCCTAGGACCCTAGTATAAAATGATCTACTCTTATGCATGGTATTATGAACTATGAGATTTTGATCAAGCTTATGATGATAATATACAAGTATGAAATATGATGATTTATGACAAGTATGATTTCATTTATGTATATTATGTATTCCACGGGATGTTGCCTTCGCACTGAGAGGATTTTGGGATGAAGACTTACCCATTAATTGGGGCATGACCTGTAGAAGAACATTTCACTATCCCAAAGCTAAGTGCCACCGTAGAAATGATGATATTTTCCCATATGTGTTGCTAGTGGATCCACATAGATTATGATATGACATGTAGATCCCTACCTTGGTGAGTAGGCTCCCATTTTTCCAGTGTAAGACAATACTAGAATTTCTTGTTATAACTTGCATGGTCTTATTGTCAATTACAGTGGCACTCCCACACACACACATATATATATATATATATATGTACTATGATTTCATGCATCATTACACTCATGGTATATTGGTATATTGACGACATTCTCTACCTTGATTCTATATATTGTGCCCTTGTTCATGTATCATTATTATGCAGTTATTGATATCTATATTGTATTGCATGTCTGTATACTTAGTACATTCAGACACACTAACACATACTCTATTCCTACATTATATTATTATGTAGGTGCAGGTGACTATCATCCTCCTCATCCTCACAGCTAGATTTGGACTGCTATCAGAGAACAATTGGGTGAGTCCTCATGTTACAAGAACAAAATCTACTTTTATTCAGCTTTTATGTTATATTTGAGATAGTCTTTTATTTTTCATTAAGGGTGAGCCAGGGATATTAGCCTCCGCCCAGTCTATGATTTAGAGGCTTATTAGACATGATGTATTACCCTTTAGCTTGTACCTATTATGATTATCATATTTTAGTTCTTTTGGGCATGTTTAGCTTCCGCTTATCTTATTCTCTACTTATTACCTTGGATGCGTATGATATGCTAAGAAGGCTAGTTTTTGGTTTCCTCGAGGATCTCATTCAACACGTTACACCCAAGGTCTAGTATGGGTTGTGATAGAATAAGAGGAAATGAGTTAGCTTTAGGAGTACAAAACCGGTTATATGGCTTAGGAATAGCTTAGAAACAACGTAACTTTAATACTAAAATCATGAGAAATATCTAAAAATACACTTGAAATAAAAACTAATGGCAGTGATCTTGGCTGAGAACTACGGATCCTATATCTTTTTATGGTCCGTGGAACTTGTCTGTGAAAGTCAACCTCAAATTTGGCGTTTCTAAAGTTGGGTCTACGACCCTTGACTATGGGCTGTAAAATCATTTATGAATTTGTTGTTGGTCTATGGAGAAGTTCTGAGGCCTTGAATTTCCAACTCTTGACCCTATTCCATGATCCTGGTCTACAACTCATGATTTCTTTCATTAGTCGTAGAACCTCTCATAAAACTTTCCTCAAGAAAGAATATTTTTCAAGTGTTGGTGATATTCTACGAATGTTTCTATGGTCTATAAAAATAACCATAGTCTATAATATGGCCCATACTATTGGACTCCAAAACATTAGGACAGTATCCCATTCAAGAGAGATCTATGAATCGTATAAACAACCACGAGTCCTAAAACCACTCATCTAATCTGACCAGTTTCTATAATCTTTACCAGACCCTTAATGCCTCATATATGTCTTCCTTCCATGTGTTGTGGTCCTTTCGACAGTTCACAGAATTGGCTCATGAAAGCCCATACCAGAAAAATTTCCTACACATTTCTTTTT
>JAOTQR010096854.1:0-13760 GCA_025774065.1 Solanum ossicruentum | reverse complement strand
TTTTGGGGTATTACAATTATTATGTTGTGCAGTACAATGCATGTAGTTATTATATCATTTAGCACTTCCTTTCTTCAAAAACATAACGATCCAGTGGTTAAACAATTTTAAATTATACATCTAAGGTGATAAAAACTTTTTACAAAAGAACTTTGTTAGAAAAAATAGTTAATTCGGGATGAAAGTAGTATAATTGTCAATAAGATATTTTAAATATTATATTATATTAAAAAATTACAAATATTATGAACTTAATTAATGGTCTTACATAATATAAATAATATTAAAATTAATTTTAAATTACATATTTAAAGCGATATAAATTTATAAGAATAATAATAATGTAGAAAAATTATTAACTCGAGATGATAGTAGTGTACTTGTCAAAAATATATTTTTAGATGTTATATTATATTAGAAATAATTAATGGTCTTTTAAATTAGAAATAAATACAAAAAAAATCAAAAAGTGAAATAGAGACGATGAATAGTTGTTCTCCAATTTGAAGAACTACTACTCATTTTTCCTCTATAAATAGAGAATAGAGAACAATTAAGAGTGTGGTTGAAGAACCTACTCTCTATTTTACTCTCTAAATATTGATATCAAACAATAAAATAGAATGTAGTTGGACATGGTCTTATATATACACTTTTAAAATATCTCCGGTAAAAGCAACTTTTGTCTTTTTTTCCTCCGTAATCACCATCAATAGTAGGAGATGGTGATACCAAGTTTATTTAATGGCTGATAAATCATAGTATAAACTATAATATATACATTAGTAGTAATCAAAGTATTTTCCTTTACTTGCTAATTTTGATGTGAAGACCAAGTCTATGATTTGAATTAACCAAATAGAGATCCGGTCTGCCATTTGCATCTTCAAATCTCCATTAGCAGAGAAATTGCTTGATGATACTTTTAAAATTTTGAACTTGCTTTGGAAATAACTAGTTTTGTTATCATAACTCAATAAAGTCTAAAAAATAGTGTAACTTTTTTAAAGAAAAGTAAATTAAAATTGGTTGAGAAGAAGAGAAAAAGGAAAGAAAATGGGGGAGGTGCTCAGCTTGAGCATGGAGGATGGGGTGGGGAAGGGGGTGAAAAGTGAAGAAGAAAAAAAAGAAAAGGGGGGAAGGCTGAGGCAACCTATCCCTTAGTTAGAGGAATCATTCAGACCTCTTTCAGAAAAAAAAATTATACATTTATATATAATTAAAATTTTTTATATATATAATAGATGTCGATTTTTCAATTACTTTGTATGTCTGCTTCTTTGGATTTTATGTATATATAATAGATATCGAACCCCCTTAGTAGGACTCACGCTATGGGGATATTTTAGGGAAAAAAATTTGCATGAGTTCACATAACACATAGCATATAGAGACTAAGGGGCGGGTAAGTATGACTCACGCTATAGGGGCAATTCGAGACTTAGAATATTTCCATCAGATCAGATAATCAAACCACAAGTCTCATAACCAAATCACATAACGGTAGCCAATAGGTAATCAAGCCATAACATAAACTTCAACCATAACACTTAACACATAACGTAAAGGTATTTACAAGGTGTCCAACAACGCCTCTAACATAAGATAGGTCGGGGGCCAAGACATGTCCCAGGCTCACTCTCAAAGTATATAAAAGAGATAAAAGGCAACATCAGTAGAAAGATAGTGGATCGTCCTTGGAAGATAGGACACACCATAACTAGCAAAGCTTGAGATCTGAGTTAAATGTCATACGATGGATAGATAGGCTTCTCGATCCCTACATGGTGATATCATATAGACAAAAGTATGTGTTAGTATGTTTGAATGTACTAAGTGTGCAATGCAATACATGTAACTTACCAAACCTGCACTTCAATGTTATGACAGGGGCAGATAATATAGAAAAAGATCATATATCTAGAGAATAGTATACAATATGCCATAAAACCAATGATGCATGAAATGTAATGTTCATATATAGTGGAGATGTGACCTCACCGACATAAGTAGGACCAAGCGAGCTATTACTTGGAATCTCGATGAAAACCCCTCACCGGTAAAGAGGTGGTCTACTTACAAAAGATAAATCATAATTCACCTAATGGGCACTCCCATTTCATATGAAGTAATCTTCCTTACGAGCACTCTCATTTCGGATAGGATTTTCACATAATATATCATATTATACTTCACCTTATGGGCACTCCCATTTCGTATGAAGCAACCTTCCGTACGAGCACTCCCATTTCTAATAGGATTCATAGCCTTTGTTAGGTACATATTTCAAAGAAAGAAAGCATTCCCTTAATACATCGGTCTAAGTTGTCATCCCACAATAATACTTATAATATATGTATTAATACATACCTTCAAAAGAGATACAAGTCTTACCATATTATTTCAATGCGAAATTGGGCTTAAAAGCCAAACACCATTCATAATAATCCATACTTAGGCTTAAATGCCAAAAGATAGCTTATAGTCATAATACTCATACATAGGAATAACTCATTCACATATACGGAATGGTGCAAGCACCTAAAATTCTCAAAGCGCCATAATCATAGACATATATGTGATCGCATGTTTGTCATAACCAATATCTTATCAAAATCATATCATAATACATAATTGGGCTTAACCCACTTCATAATTTCCAATGTTCATGAATGCTTATGACATGAATAAGGTGAGAATAGCATGGGTAATTGAGATTCAATCTAAAATCATCAATATAATATGAAATTCAAGTGAAACATAATTAAATCCATATTTAAAATCTTAATATAAATCACATATGCATAAACAAGTCTTGAAATAGGACATACATATTCATAATTTCATAAACTCAATGTAACTCATCATTGAATAGTATAAATCAACTTAAAATCAATGAATAAGCATTAATCATACATTTTTGAATTTAAGGAATCACAATATTTAAAACTCCAATTTAAAGTAAGTTGTGAACTTATGAAAATTACTTGAAAATGTTTGGGTCTCCTTGATTGGAAGGACTCAAGGATCAAAACTCACATACCTTCACAAAATGAAGAAAACCCAAGAGAAATTTGAGGAAGAATTGAGTTTGCCTTGATCCCCAAGCTTAAATCCACACAAGTTCTTGAGAGAAGTTTTTGAGAGAGTTTTAAAGTGAGAGAAATGAATTTGAATAATTTGGATAGGGTTTTAGGTCATTAAGAAGTCTTAAGATAGCATAGGAAGTCCCAAAAATTCATTAGAATAAATTAAATTTATGAAAATGCTATTAATGAAATGGATAGAAAAATTGCCTGTAGCCACCCTACTGGAGGTATACGGCCAGCATAGCACTCAACGGTCCGTATGGTGTGCCCGTACCCCCTCACTTAATAAAAAATCCAACTCTCAACAAGGCTTGGAACCATACCCCAACACTTAGAAAAATTTGATGAAAACGTGAGCCATATGGTTGGCAATATGGCTCGTGTCCCTTAACATGGTTCGTGTGAAGTAGCCGTGGCACCAACATTAACAAAAATAAATTTCCCACGCCAAGAGTGAAGCAGCTGCAAAAAACTTTCCACCTTGGAAGCTCTACGGTTGGGCATATGACCCATGTGCCTTCACACGGTCCGTGTGATATGGCTGTAACCCAACACTTAGGCCAAAAGTTGTCATTTCAAGCATAAGGCCATCCACACTGCCCTCCACACGGTCTGTGAGGTGTCAGATGGCCTTTATGGGGTCCAAGTGTGATGTGCCTTAGCTCCAAATTCCATTCCAAGGCCACACACCCAAAATTAAGGGCAAGTGTCGCACTACTAGACGCCACATGGTTCGTGTGTCCTCACACTGGCCGTGTGGTCTCCCTTGAGACGACACATGGTCCAAATTTTGTCCGAAAATGAAATCCTCTAGTTCTGATGAAGTCGTGCAATATCCAGATCATTACATCATCTGCCCCTTGGGAACATTTATCCGTATATGTGTAAGAACAAGACTTGAAAGGCTTGACTTAGAACATGAAATTTTCAAACATAAGATACAATACATAGTTCATCATTTGAAAACCATAAAGTCCTTAAAACTCATGCTGGAACATATTAAGAGCATTCAAAACATGATAAAAAATCATTTAAGTGCACATGTAAGCATGTCATGCCATGAGACTCAAGAATGAATAGATTAGGACCACTTAGAAGAGGAAAAACCTAGTACCTTAGGCTTGAGTAGATTGGAAAAGGTGGGGATATCATTTCATCATATCCAACTCTGTCTCCTATGTAGCACTCTCCACGTCTTGATTTCTCCAAAGTACCTTTACCGACGCTCCATCGTTGTCACGAAGCCATTGTACAAAATCTTCACCGGCACCTCCTCATAAGACAAGTTCTCCTAGACCTCAATACCTTCCAAAGGCATAATAGTGCTACGATCACCAACCATTTTACTCAACATAGACACATGGAACACCAGGTGGATAAAACTCAAATCTAGAGCAACTCTAAACTATACACCACATTCCCAATCCGCACAATAACCTCATAAGTGCCTATATATCGGGGACTTAGCTTGCCCTTTTTGCCAAAATGCATCACTCCCTTCATAGGTGAGACTTTCACAAACACCCAATCTCCCACGTGGAATTCAAGGTCCCTCTTACTAGCATCTGAATAGTACTTTTGGTGACTTTGGTCCATCTTCAACCTCTTCCTAATCAATTTCAGTTTCTCCATGGCCTCCATCACCAAATTTGGGCCAATCAAAGCCACCTCTCACAACTCAAACCACCCTATCGGAGATCTACATCTCCTACCAAACAAAGCCTCAAACGGAATCATACCAATTCTAGCATGTAACTATTATTATAAGCAAACTCAAAGAGTGGAAGATGGTCATCCCAAGTACCCTTGAACTCCAATAGACAAGCCCTCGACATATCCTCCAATGTTTGAAATATCCTTTTGGCTTTCCCATCTATTAGAGGATGAAAAGCGGTGCTTAACTTGGCCTTGGTACCTAGTCCCTTTTGAAACGACCTTCAAAAGTGAGAAGTAAATTAGGTACCCCGATCCTATATGATAGATCTAGGTACATCATGCAACCTTACCAACACTCGAGTTTACAACCTTGCATAATCCTTGGAATCGAAAGTAGTCTTGACTGGTAGAAGTGAGCCTAGTTAGTCATCTGGTCGACGATAACCCAAATGGAGTCAAATTGCTTCTGGGTCCAAGGCAAACTAACCACAAAATTCATATTCACATCCTCTCACTTCCAAGTACGAATCTCAATGTCTTGAGATAACCCACCGGACCTTTGGTACTCTACTTTCACTTGTTGACAATTTGGGCATTCGGATACAAACTTAGCTATGACCTTCTTCATACCATGTCACCAATACACCTCTTTCAAATCCTGATACATCTCAGTAGATCTTGGTTGAATAGAATAATGAGAGTTATCATCTTCACTCATGATTAATTTTCTAAGGTCATCCACTTACAGAACACATAACCGATCTTGACACCAGAGTACACCATCCACCCTTCCGAGAAAAACTCTATATTCTTTTCGGAAACCAATTGCTTCAATTCAACTAAGGATAGATCTAGATCTTGCTTAGCTTTCACATCAACAACCACCAAGGATTTGGCCCCATTTTGAACATGTATGCCACCATCATTGGAGTTGACCAGCCTAACACCCAACCTAGACAAAAATTGAACGTCCCTTGCCAACTCCTTATTATCCTCCTTAACATGAGCCACACTTCCCATAGAAAGCCTACTAAGAGCATCGACTGCCACATTCACCTTGCCAGGATGATATTAGATACTCATATCATAGTCTTCTAGAAGTTCCAACTATCTCTATTGCCTAAAGTTAAGATCCCTTTGAATTAACATATATTGCAAACTCTTGTGGTTGGTGGAAACATCAACATGCACCTGTACAAATAGTGTCTCCAAATTTTCAAAGTAAATACCACTGTCGCTAACTTAAGGTCATGAGTCGGGTAATTACGCTCATGCGCCTTCAATTGCCTTGATGCATGAACTATCACCACCATGTTGCATAAGCACACAGCCCAACGCAATCCAAGAAGAATCACAATATACCACAAATCCACCAAACCATTCGGTAGAGTCAAAACAAGATTCGATGTAAGTTGATCCTTTAAAGTTTGAACACTCTTTTTGCACTCATCTGACCACACAAACTTAACTTTCTTTTGGGTCAATTTAGTCAATGGAGATGCAATGGATTAGAACCCTTCAACAAACTTCTTCTAAAAACTTGCCAACCCAAGGAAACATCAAATGTTTGAAAGAGTCAATGATCTAGGCCAATTCTTCACGACCTCAGTCTTCTTTGGATCAACCTTTATACCATCACCGAACACCACATGGCCAAGAAAAGCTACTTCACTCAATTAAAACTAACATTTGCTAAACTTGGCATATAAATTTTTCTCCCTCAAGCTTTATAGAGCCAACCTTAAATGATCTATATGCTCCCACTCACTTCGGGAATAAATGAGAATATCATCAATGAAGATAACCACAAAGCTATCAAGGAATTTCTTTAACACCTGATTCATAAGATCCATAAACACGGCCAATGAACTAGTTAGGCCAAACGATACCACCACAACTTCAACAAGTGCCTATACCTTGCCGAAAATCCATCTTAAAAATATCACACTCACTAACCTTCAATTGATGATACCCGAAATAAAGATTGATCTTTGAAAAGTGAGTATCCCCTTAAAGTTGGTCAAACAAGTCATCAATTCTAGGCAACATATACTTATTTTTAATAGTCACCTTATTCAATTGCATATAATCGGTACATATTCAAAGGGATTCATCTTTCTTCCTTACAAATAACACTGAAGCACCCCATGGAGATATACTTGTCCTGATAAAACCCTTCTCTAACAAATCCTTCAACTGATCCTTTAACTCTTTCAACTCTGCCGGTGCCATACAATAGGGAGGAATAGAGTTAGGTTGAATATCCAGAAGAAAATATATGCCAAAGTCTACTTCCTTTTCAGGAGGAATACTGGGCAAGTCTTCGAGGAACACGTCTAGAAATGCATTCACCATCGGAACTGACTTAAGAGTAGGTAACTCAGATTCCACATCCTTGACCCTCACAATATGATATATACACCCCTTGGAAATCATCTTCGGATCCTTAATGTAGGAAATAAACTGACCCTTAATAGCGGAGTCACTACCCTTCCATTCAAGAACGGGCTTACTGGGAGGTTGGAACTTGACCTTCCGGGTCCTACAATCTACAGTGGCATATGATGCATGTATCCAATCCATCCGAAGAATCACATCAAAATCAAATATTTCAAGTTCCAAAAGATCACACGGGAAAACCTTATGTAACACAAAAACAAGACAACTACGATAGATCCTATATGCAAAACCAGATTCACCCATGGGAGTATAAATCGAGAAAGAACCCTTTAAAATTTCCAGACTCAAATCAAACATAACAGCCAACAGAGGAGTCACAAAAGACAAATCTGCACTTGAGTCAAGCAAAGCATAAGTATCAAAATCAAGGACTTTAATGAACCAGGAACAACATATGGGGCCTTCTCAACTTCCTAACAGGCATGGCGAGCATAGAACCCTTTGTTCCTTGGGGTCCCACTTTGAGGAGTTCTTGGTTGGCCTTGAGCACCCCGATCTGCTTAGCCTAACCTCTCTGAGCAACCTTAGGATAATCAGAAATTTGTGGCCCTTATCACCACACCCAAAGCAGGCACCCAGAATCCTCCAAGAGTTACCTATGTGGTGCTTCCCACACTTATCACACAAGGGATGCCATGGTCCACCACCAATCGGTGCATTAGGAGAGGCACCTTAGCATCAGCCACTTGAGCATTAGCACCTTGGCCCTATTGGAAGCAACCAAAACTCCACCTCTAGAACTGGAGAACCCACCATCGAATAAAGCTCTCTTAGTACCATGAACTCTCCTTTCCTTGAGTTTTTCCCCATTCAATTTGTTAGGAATACACCATGAATCTAGAAATATCCATATCCCTTATGAGCATGCAGTGAGACATTCTTTCACAAGCAAGTCAGGGATATCTGAAATGAACTTATGCATTCTAGCATAAGGATCATCCACAAAAGTGTTGGAGCATACTTTGAAATATTGGTGAACTTTCTAGCATAGTCCATCACACTCAAACTCCCTCGCTAGAGTTGATAAACTCGGTTATCTTGGCTTCCCTAAGCTCAAGTGGAAAGAAATGATCCAGAAAGGCAAGCTTGAACTCCTCCCAATTTACGACATTACCACAAACTCTCTCCATAGACCACTGAGTGTATAACACTTAGGGTACATCCTTCAACTGATAGGAAGCCAGATCAAATTTCTGCTCAGAAGTGAAACCCATAACATTCAACACTTTGGTGAGCTCATCAATGAACTCTTGAGAATCCTCATCAGCCTTAGAGCCAAAGAACTCCATCGAATTCATCCAAGTGAAATCCCTCACTCTAAAAGCTGTAGTGGGATCTCGTGGAAGATTACCCTACCTTATTTGAGTAATCACCACCTAGAAAAGCATGGCAAAGGTCATTCAAAATTCACCATTAAAGATAGGCTCATCCGTAGGACTTGTAGTGCTTGACACTAATTAGTTGGGGCCTATCTTGGTATGTGAGGTTGAAACTCCCCAAAAATGTGCTTCAAAATGCCTATAATTTTAATTTTCATATATCTCAAAATTCGTGCATGATATCAAAAATTCGACTTCATATTCTCGGTCAAAGGGCAAAATTGTGTGGGAAATGGGTATAACCTAGATTTTGGAGGACCTATAGCAAAAAATAATATTTGCTAATCTATAGTTTTCAAAGAGCATCCACACCCTAGCCGCAATGCGCCAGGGGGCGGAGTAGTGTTACTTTGTCCTTCGCGATGGGTCCGCATCGCTTACCAGACGCGGACCAATGTAAGTTTTTCCTTGGTTTTTTTTATTTTGGCCAAGGGCATTGGTGTCATAGCCTCATGCCCACTTAAGTGTGAAATCACCTATATTTAGCCATTTGTCAACCCTATATCACTCAAGACCCACTCAAAAACCTCTCCAAGACCTAACCAAATATCTCATTTCAAATTCAAGGATCTCAAGCTTAACTTTAGAACTCTAGGATTCACTTCAAGCTCTAAGTTCCCCTAAAGCTCATCTCAAGAAAACCCAAGTTTGAGGTATATGGGTTCAGGCATTGGTTCCTTTCACCCATGGAGCCAAACCTTCTCCTTTTCATGAAAATTGCATGTTTTCAAGTTATATTACCTATGGGTATCTTTTATCATTAATTATGAGCATGAATCATGTTGTGGTTTTATGAAATATTGATTTATTATGCATGTTTATCTAGTTCAAGCTTATACTATGATTTGATTATATCTATTAACACTATGCATGTTTCGAGCTATAAAACTAAGATCTATTATGAGTTTTGATGATGGATTTCAAGGTACCCTACATGAGGGTTTTACTGCGTGTTGATGGGGTAATTTACATTAAGTTTTCTCATGTTATTTCACTCTCGAATTGCAAGATTTTGAACTAGTATCATGAACCCTCCAAGTGTTTGATAAAAGGTCAAGTCAAGAATTCTCAAGTTATTGATGATCTATTTAATGATTTACAAGTCAAGTGACTATATAATGATTAAGGGATTTCAAGCATATATTGAATCCATGAAAAGTATCAATGATTTTACAAGTTGCAAGCTAAGCCCTATTTTCAAGGTTTTACCTCTTGTGAGCCATTCATGTTAAAGCAAGGGTTCATGTATGATTATGATCTACTCTCATGTTTCAAGTTAGGCTCACAATTAGAGGTCAACCATGTTTCAATAGCTACTCATGTCATGTTTCCATGTTTCTTACAAGTTATAATTAATTTAAGTATTCCGTGGATTTGATTTACCACCAGTTGATGCTTAAGATAGGGGCACGACTCAAGGGATCCTTACATAAAGTCTTTTGTCTCTAAACTATGTGTCACCATAGGATTATAATTATTAACCTTACTACACTAGTGGATCCATCTATTCATGTTCTCATGTTTGGTTTTCCACCTTACTGAGGGGGTGTCTTGCCTTGGATTTCAAGTTGTAGCTATTTGGACTATGTTGGTTGAGGTTGCTTCCCATACACGTGTATGTTATTTATATATTGTGTAAGATGAATGATTTACAAGCATGTTTTATTATGAGCATTGATTATGCATGCCATATTGAGATTATATATCTATTGCTTATGATTATTCACTTTGACTATATTGGCTTATGTTTTGTTGCATTTCATCATGCATACTTAGTACATTCAAATGTACTAACACATACTCTATACCTACATAATATTACCATGTGGGGATCAGAGAACCTTTTGATCATCCTCTACGTGGCTAGTTGATACTTCAGAGATAAGCTTTGGTGAGTCCTCAAGTCTGAGGACACCATCTACGTTACTCTTGCTATTTTGAGACTTTTTTATGTTGAACACTTGTTAATATAGGCTGAGCTCGGAGAGTGTCTTGGCCCTCGCTCCATTCTATGTTAGAGGTATTGTTAGATATTATGTTGCACTTATTCCATGAGGTTGACTCTTTATGCTACTATGAAAATCAAGATTTCCCTTAGTCCCACACCCCTTTTTATTATATCTCTTGTTGTTGTTTACTTTCCTTTCGTGACCAATGATGTGTGATTGATATGCTAAGAGGCTTGTTTGGGTCCCTTTGGGTTCCCATTTGCCATATCACATCTAGGCCCTAGGCTTGGGTCATGACAGAGGTCTTCCAGGAGGCATCTTCTGAAATGGAGTAACAATACCATCAATATAAGTCAAATATATATGAACCATAGCACGACATAAGGTATGAATAAGTGAGACAATTTCTAAAACATCATCATAGCCTCCCACTCATACGCATGGTGCACTTCACACCGCTGAATAGGTCTCTACTTGGCATGCCATGTTGGACTCTGAGGATCATCACAAACCTAGTGCTCTGATACCTTCTCTATCATGAGGAGAGACACGACGAATGGGAACATGAGAGTCCT
Source organism: Solanum ossicruentum (assembly GCA_025774065.1). Taxonomy (NCBI): domain Eukaryota; kingdom Viridiplantae; phylum Streptophyta; class Magnoliopsida; order Solanales; family Solanaceae; genus Solanum; species Solanum ossicruentum. The sequence continues at coordinate 2,652 of JAOTQR010096854.1, read as the reverse complement.
CAAACAAGCCTCAAAGTACCAAATTTCTCATCATCGATTCGAAAGAGTATTCAAAAGTAAACACATAGTTCTAAGGGATGAGAAAATAGGACTCACGCTATGGCAATATCTTAGGGAAAGGGATTTGCATGAGTTCACATAACCCGTAGAACATAAAGACTAAGGGGCGGGTAAGTATGACTCACGCTATTAGGGTAATTCAAGACTTAGGATATTTCCATCATATTACATAATCAAACCTCAAGTCTCATAAACAAATCACATAAAGATAGTCAATAGGTAACCAAGCCAAAACATAAACTTCAACCATAACACTTAACACATAACGTAAAGGAGTTTACAAGGTATCCAACAATGCCTCTAACGTAAGATAGTTCAGGGGCTAAGACATGTCCTGGGCTCACTATCAAAGTACATAAAAGAGATAAAAGGCAACATAGGTAGAAGGATAGTGGATCGTCCTTTGAAGATAGGACTCATCGCAACTAGCAAAGCTTGATATCCGAGCTAAACAATGTACTGTGGATAGATAGGCTCCTCCGTCCCTATATGGTGATGTCATGTAGGTAAAAGTATATGTTAGTACATTTGAATGTGTTAAGTATGCAGGGTACAATGCATGTAACTTACCAAACTTGCACTTCAATGTTAGATGACAAGGGCACATAATCTAGAAAAAGATCATATATCAAGAGAATAGTACACAATATGCCATAAACCAATGATGTATGAAATCCAATGCTTATATATAGTGGGGATGTGACCTTAACTGATATAAGTAAGTCCAAGCGAGCTATTACTTGGAATCTCGATGAAAACCCCTAGCCGATAAAGAGGTGGTCTACTTGCCAAAGGTAAATCATACTTTACCTTATCGGCACCCATTTCGTATGAAGTAACCTTCCTTATGGGAACTCCCATTTTGAATAGGATTTCCACATAATCATATCATATTATACTTTTTCCTTACGGGCACTCCCATTTCATTAGAAGAAACCTTCCTTACGAGCACTGCCATTTAAGATAGGATTCTTATAACCTATGTTAGGCATATGGTTCAAGGAAAGAGAGCAGACCCTCCATCCAGTAGTGCTAAGTCACCATCCCTCTCTTATAATATAAGTATTTATATATGCCTTCAAAAGAGATGCAAGTCTTACCATATCATTTCAATGCATCATTGGGCTTAAAAGCCAAACATCATTCATAATAATCCATTCTTAGGCTCAAATGCCAAAATATAGTTTATAGTCATAATACTCATGCATAGGAATAGCTCATTCACAAATACAGAATGGTGCAAGCACCCAAAATGCTCAAAGAACCATAATCATAGACATGTATGTGATCACATTCTTGTCATAACCAATATCCTATCATAATCATATCATAATACATAATTGGGCTTAACCCTCTTCATAATTTCAAAAATTTCAATGTTCATGAATCCCTATGCCATGAATGAAGTGAGAATAGAATAGGTTATTGAGATTCAATCTAAAATCATCAATATAATATGAAATTCAAATGGAACATAAATAAATCCATATTTAAAATCATAAGATAAATCACCCATACATAACAAGTCTTGAAAAGGGACATGCGTATTCATAATTTCATAATCTTAATGTAACTCATCATTCAATAGTATAAATCAACTTAAAATCAGTGAATAAGCATAAACCATACATTATTTGAATTTAAGGAATCACAATATTTAAAACCCCAAATTAAAGTAATTTATGAACTCATGGAAATTACTTGAAAATGTTTGGGTCTCCGATCAAAACCCACATACCTTCACAAAATGAAGAAAACCCAAGCGAAATTTGTGGAAGAATTGAATTTGCCTTGATCTCCAAGCTTGAATCGACACAAGTTCTTGAGAGAAGTTTTTGAGAGAGTTTCAAAGTGAAAGAAATGAATTTGAATAATTTAAATAGGGTTTAAGGTCATTAGGAAGTCTTTAGATAGCATAGAAAGTCCCAAAAATTCATTAGAATAAATTAAATTTACAAAAATACCATTAATGAAACGGATCGAAAAATTGCCCATAGCCATCCCATTGGAGGGTATATAGCCAGTGTGGTACTCCACGGTCCATGTGGAGTGCCCGCACCCCCTCAGTCAAAAATCCACTCTCGACAAGGCTGGGAACCATGTCCCAACACTTAGAAAAATTTTAAGAAAAAGTAAGCCACACGGCCCGTGTCCGTGTGAAGTGGTTTTAGCACCAACCTTAAACAAAGTAAATTTCCCACTCCAAGAGTGAAGCAACAATTAGAAAAAATTCCACCTTGGAAGCTCTACAATTGGCCATACAGCCTGTGTGCCTCCACACGATTCCTGTGAACTGTCTGTACCCCAACTATTAGGCCAAAAGATGTCATTTCAAGCTTAAGTCCATCTTCATGGCCCTCCACATGGTCTGTGAGGTGTCACACAGCCTGCTTGCGATCCAAGTGTGACATGCCTTGGCTCGAAATTCCACATCATGGCCACACATCGAAAATTAAGGCCAAGTGTCGCACTACTAGAGGTCACATGTGTAACACCCCACACCTTATAATATTGACACAATGCAAATGAAACATGACATGGTTTGGTCAAATTGATGCTAAATTTTAAAAGTGCTTGAATCTCGCGTTAATG
>JAOTQR010096844.1:0-30318 GCA_025774065.1 Solanum ossicruentum | reverse complement strand
TATTTGATCCATTGGACTTACCGTACATTCCATGTACTGACGCCTTTGGCTGCATCATTTCATGATGCAGATACTGGAGATAGAGGACTTCAGCCCGTGTACTGCTGAGATCTAGATCGTGTACCTCAGAGTTGATGAGCTCTCCTTACATTCCGGAGAAGCCCTTTTTACTTCTGTCTTTTATGGAGTACTATTTTCATTTGAAGTGTCTATGGCTTATCATGGCACCGTCTAGATTGTTGATTAGAGGCTTCATAGACGTTGAGGGAGTGATTTCTTAAAAAGTATTGTAAAATTTCAAACCTTGTTCTTTTGAAACTGTAACTGAGTTTTCATTAACAATATTGTATCTATTTGAGTTATTTCTTCCACTATTGAGTACGATGTGATGATGAGGCGAAGTGGTTCGCTCGGAGGCTAACAATTGTCTTTGCGTGCCAGCCACATCAAGGGTACCCTCTCGGGGTGTGACACTTGAATCCTTTGGGATGAACTTGAAAACCCAAGCCTTTCCTTAACCTTTCTAGAGGGAGTATTTGCCTTAGGAACTTTGATGAATGAGAGGATGAGAGAATGACTAAGGGTTCTGTAACAACCCGACCTAAGGGCCTCGTCGCCACACGACGGATGAGATACTCGAAGGAACCTTACTATGCCATCTCAAGCATCTTAAGTATTCATAGGCATTTAATAGAATTATTTGCGAAAAAATAAGGGGGAAGGGACTATGGAATTTTTAAAGCAATGAAGCAATATTAAAAGCAGTAAAAATAACTAACGTTCATTGTCCATAAGCATGCCAACTACTACAATGATGGGCGGAACTGATAATGGTTGGTTTCTATCAATTAAAAGAGAATTCATAATTGTGCAACATAGAAAGTAAATTCCTCAAAAAAATTCAGACTTTGTACGAACTCAATGGGGCTTGAATAATTGATTCCAAAAAGTTTTGGATCAAGGTGATACTTCATGGAAGCCTTCACGGTCCATGGGGATTTATACGGACTGTGTGGAGCCTCCTTGAAATGGCCCTTGACCTTGTGCAAGGTGTGAGGGCCTTAATGTGGAGTTTGGGACCAAGGCATGCCACACTTGGACCCTCACGGTCCATGTGAGGCCATATGGACTGTGTGGTGGACCGTATGGTAGCCTTGGGCTTCAAACTCCACAATTTTGAGCTTAAGGCAAGTGGTATGGCCCCTCTTAGGACCGTTTGGTACTTTGTGGTCGGTGAGGCCCTTTCATATAGGTGCCAGAGTGAAAACTTTCTATGTATTGGATCACTGTATTGAAACTTCATCGTGGAGAAATTTTCTAAACGAAGTGGTACGAAAGTTAAATCAACCATTCAATATGACATTCAAGTAAATCAATAAGTAAAAATCCACATTCAAATCACAATATTGATTAACCATGATTAAATCAAACTTTAAAGGGACAATGCATGATCAAATCTTCATAATAATAACGTAATTCAATATATTAGGGCTTAAATCAACTTAAAATCAATAATAAAGCATAGCCCATACTTCAACTGAATTTAATGACCAATAATATTCCAAACCATATTTAAAGTAAGCAAAATTGAAACGACCCCAAAAAGTGCCCGAAAATGTGCCTTGGAAGTGCCCGGAATTATAATTTCCATATATACCAAAATTCGTGCGTGATATCAAAAATTTGACTTCTTATTCTTGTTTAGGGGCAAAATTGAGTAGGAGATGGGTCTAAACTTGATTTAAGAGCAATCGTATCAAAATTTGAAAATGCAAAAAAGCGATTTCCAGAGAGCATTCACGCCCCTAGCCTGACCCGCCAAGGGCGCGCCACAATGTATAAATGTGCCAGATTTCCTGTAGTGTCCAAGGCCTTTGAGTCTTGGGCCTAAGCCTTACTATGCATGAAAATACGTATACTTAGTCATATTGTTCCTTAATATCCTTCAGAGCATTCCCAAATACTCACTCAAACACTTAGACAATATTTCATCTCAAAATTCAAGTGTCCAAATCTCTTCCAGATCTTAAGGATTTCATTCAAGCTTCAAGTCTCCATTTCCACTTTTCACCAAGAATTCTCTAAAGCTAAGGTATGTGGGTTTCAACCAATTGGTCCTTCCACCCATGGTGCCCAAGCTTCCTTTTTACCTAAATTGCATGATTTAAAGTTGATTTTACTCATGGGTCTTACTTATTATGAATTTCATGCACACTATGTTGGGCTTTCATGAAGTTATTGATTATTTTAGATTGTTTTGAGCTATGAATCTAAGATATATTGTGAGATTTGATGAAGGATTTTGATGTATATTACTTAAGGGCATTACTAAGCAGCTATTGATGGTTTTACACTGAATTTTCTAGCATGATTCCACTCTTGAGTTGCATACACACCCGCCAAGAGTTTGATAAAATATCCAATTATGATTTCTTGAGGAACTGAAGGCCCAGTGCATGTATTATGAGTTGAATGGCTTTATGATAAGGAAAGGAATGTATGTATATGATATTATCTCTATAGTGTTGGGAATTGACCAAGCCTCACTCGGGAGGTTATAGGCCTGGGTAACCATGTTGAGGGGTTTGTACCTCGATTGCCTTGCTCGAAGATGGTAGGCTCATGCAACCATGTTGAGGGATTTGTACCTCGATCGCATCACTCAGGAGGTGTTAGGCATTTGCAACCATATCGAGGGGTTTGTACCTTGATAATCATGTTGAGGGGTTTGTACCTCATTAACAATGTTGAGGGGTTTGTACTTCATCAACCACATTTAGGGGTTTGTATGTCATTTGCCTCTCCAAGGAGGTGGTAGGCCTTGGATATTCACTATTAGTGGTCTCTCCTTAGACATGTATTATGTTCTATATAAGCATGATTTTACTTCAAGCATCATTCATACATGCCATATTGCTATATGCTTATTTATTGCCTATGTTATGCATTTTGTTTATGATGCTTATCAATTGTTGCATTGCAACCTACATACTTAGTAAATTCAAACATACTCATGCATATTCTATGCCATATGATATCACCATGTAGGAACCAGAGTCCCACTTGATCATCTTCCTCCACGTGGCTAGTACGATTTCTCTCAAGCCAGTTGGTGAGTCCTCCATTCTGGGGACAATGTCTATGATCTCATTCTATGTACTAAGATTATCTTTCTTTTATGTATGTATAGTCTATGAGGGTGAGCCCGATTGCTTGTCTTGGCCTCTATAGTAGAGGTGTTATTGGACATGTTATGAATTGAGCCTTGACACTCTTGTTTTGTTGCTTATGTTGTGAGAGTATCCATTTAGCCCATTTCCCCTTATTTATGCTCTTATTATGTTGTTTAATTGCTTCTGCTGCCAATGATGTGTAATAATATGTTAAGAGGCTTGTTTGGGGTCCTTTCGGGTTCCACATTCACCGTGTCACATCTAGGCCCTAGGCCTGGGTTGTGGCAAACTTGGTATCAGAGCACTAGGTTGTTAGGTCCTCGACTTCCAACACACTGCATCGATTAGAGTCTTATTCATGGTTGTGTTGTGCACCATAACAATGAGCAAGAGGCTATGAGACGTTTAGGAAATGTTTCCCTTCTTCATGTTCCAAGTTGATATGTAGAGTTAAAGTAAGGTTTCCCCCTAATGATTGTTCTTTGCTATGCTATGTCATGCCTAACACAAGAGGAAGGAGAGCCCACATTCCTGAGGAACAATCGGCTCATGGAGAGCTCCGAGATGCTCTCACTTTGCTAGCACAAGTTATGGCTAACCAAGCCAATGAAGGGGCCCAAGCTCCTCATGCTCCTACACTGCCATCTCAGGTGAGGGATTTTATGAGGATGAACCCATCGGAATTCTATGGGTCTAAGGTAGATGAGGACCCTCAAAAGTTTATTGATGAGATCTAAAAGGTGTTGGCTATCAGGGGTGTTAGATCGGAAGAGAAAGCAGAGTTGGTGGCCTACCAACTTAAATGGGTAGCACAAACATGGTTTAATCAATGGAAGGAGGAGAAGGGAATTAATAACATGGTGCTTTGGAAGGAGTTCAAGGCAACCTTTTTTAATAGATTCTTCCCTCTTGAGCTTAGGGAGGCCAAGATGGTGGAGTTTATAAATTTGAAACAAGGGTTTATGAGTGTGAGGGGGTATGCCCTCAAGTTCAACCAACTCTCTAAATATGCTACCCACTTGGTTGCCGACCCAAGGTCTAGAATAAACAAGTTTGTGATGGGTGTAGCCAATTTGGTGAGTGAGGAATACCGGTACGCTATGTTGATTAGTGACACTGATTTGTCCCATTTGATGACCTATGCCGAATAAATGGAGGAGGTGAAATTGAGGAAGAGGGTGAGTAATGAGTCTAAGAGGCCCGTTTTGAGGGAAAAATCCAAGTTTGAAAGGGTGGCCAGTTCCATCAAGGTCAAGGATCTTCTCATGCATAAGAGGGTTGCTAATGACTTTCTAAGGGCCCAAGATGTTGGGGGTGTGGTTCCTAATAGTGGGTGTCCAAAATGTCGTAGGGATCATAGTGGCCCGTGGTTGAGGGATACTAATGCTTGTTATGGTTGTATAGAAGTTGGGCAGAAGGTGATGGATTACCCTCGAAATCGCAACAAGGGTAAGGACGTTTGTGCACAAGGTGTAATGCAGTTCCTTTTGGGAGAGGTGGACAACAAGATGGTGCCAAACGCACAATTGATTCTATGCACTCAAAGGAAGGCAAGGGGTTGAGGAGGTTCCCGATGTCATCACCGGTATGTTAAAATTCTTTGATTTTGAAGTGTATGAATTGATTGATCTGGGTGCCACTCTTTCTTTTGTTGCCCATTTTGTTGCCAAAAAGTTCCATGTTGAGCTTGAATTGTTGTGTGAGTCTTATGAGGTGTCTACTCTTATTAGTGCATCTATTATTGCTAGAAAGGTGTACAGAAATTGGTTATGTTTGCATTTTGCATAAGATATTGCCTTGTGATCTTGTTGAGTTGGAAATGGTAGATTTTTATGTCATTCTTGGGATGGATTGGTTGCATGCATACTATGCGTGCCTAGGGAAGTCAATGTTACACTTAAACCAGATATTTTAGACTTAGTCAATCAAGGCTCGTAACCCCTTGGACGCTTGTAGTCGTTCCATTGAATTTCTGGTCTCACAACTTCTATCCTCTCACTTCGTTCCCTTTTCAGTCCTCTCCCGTTGGTCTCACTTCATTCCCTCTTACTTCGTTCGAGTCTCCTTTTCCGTCTCCCTCTCCTGTAAGTCGAGCTTCCTTATCAGTCACCCTCTCACTTCGTTCGAGCTTCCTTATCAGTCACCCTCTCTCGAATTCGAAGATGTAACACAAATAATGACTCTCTTCACCGGGATGTCAGTAGGTTCTCTCTATTCCTCCTCTCCTGCTGGGGTGACTTGTCAGGTTTTCCCTGGGATGGACTTCGGATAAGGAATAATTCACATAAGTCAAGTGGCTGCAATGTATCATTGAACTGACTTTTTTATACACAGGTAGTAAGTTTGGACACAATGCCAAGCATGCAACAACTGAAAAAGAAAACCTCCCAATCACTGGCTTTCCCTCGTGTGCCATTGAAGGCGAAAGAGCCAAGACTGATTGACTGGATTGAGAGCTTGTACTGGGCCTTGATCAATCGGCCCTTAGAATCTCAAGTCCAAGCCATTTGGACCCCTGAGAGGCACTAACCATGGAGCACTAGGGCCTTCCTCTGCTAGCGACTACCAGATCAGCTTCGAGAGCATCTGTGTGGTAAGCCGTCCTGAAAGCAGCCAAAGACCCTATTCTATTCTGAGAGTCCTTCTATGCATCTTATCCTTCTTATTAACCGCTCATGGCTATTTTACCTATTGATTCAATTGGGCAGGGCATTAACTTTAATGATGCATCCCTTTAGTACTACCTTTTCCATTGCGAACAGGCCTTCCCGCATCGAAAAAGACTTTTCCATTCCCTGGGAAGCATAAAGGAAGACGGGCTTTCCGGGAAGATCCACTCCTTTGCTACTTCGTACCTTGTCCTCTAGGGAAAGAGGACTCGAGGAAGAAGCCCCGGCTACACTTGGACAACCGCTCCGCATGAAGCGAGAGGGAGGGAAAGTGTCACAACAAGGAAAGTAGGTCATGGAAAGTTCCTGCAATCTAACTACGTGAAACTTGATTTGTTTGGGCGGAAGGCTGGGCGAGAAAGTACTTAGGGTAAAATAGTGGCTTCGATGGTCAAAAGAACGTTGCAGTCCTTATAGATCTAATTGATTGAAATCGTCTAGGTTAGTTAAAATACTTGCCTCAAAAGAGCAAAAAATGACCTGACAAGTCGAACAAACAAAGAAAAAATCTCATTTCAGCCAGAAACAAGAAGAATATCGACTCCCATATCGAGAAGCATTACTTCTCACTTCTGGTTATGACACTAAACAAAGATTGAATATCATAGACCGCTGGGCGGAATTAGAGGTTGAGAGGAAAAAGGATATTCGCTCCTAAAGTAATTGAACCTAACACTATTCTTAGAGTGAACAAAACCCAGAGGGTCTAATTCCAATTCCCAAATAAACCCATTCTTGAGTGAGAGAGTTATGATGTGGTTGTCAAGGGTAGGTTCATCTCTTGCATTAAAGCCCGTAAGTTGATCTCTAAAGGGTATCTTTATCATCTTGTGAGGGTAAGGGATGTAGAGTACAAGGTCCTTCCTATAGAGTCGGTTTCGATTGTAAATGATTTCCTCAATGTCTTTCCAAATGACCTTCCTAGTGTTCTTCCCCAAGGGGAAATAGATTTTGGTATATACCTCCTTCCCGATACTCAACCCATTCTATTCCCCCTTACCGTATGGCCTCGATAGAGTTAAAGGAGTTAAAGGAGAAATTGAGGGATTTGTTGGAGAAGGATTTCATTAGGCCTAGCCAATCACCTTGGGGTGCACCGATGTTGTTTGTGAAGAAGAAGGATGGGTCCCTTAGAATGTGTATTGACTACCAGCAACTTAATAATGTAACCATAAAGAATAGCATCCTCTTCCAAGGATTAATGATTTATTTGACCAATTGCAAGGGGCTAGTCACTTCTCTAAGATTGATCTTCGGTCCGAGTACCATCAAGTGAAGGTGAGGGAGTGTGATGTTCCTAAGATGGCCTTCCGGACTAGGTATGGGCATTATGAGTTTGTTGTGATATCTTTTGGATTGACTAATGCACCGGCTATCTTCATGAATCTTATGAATAGGGTCTTTAAGCCCTACCTTGATTCGTTTGTTCTAGTCTTCATTGATGATATTTTGATCTATTCACAAAGTGAGAAGGAGCATATAGGTCATTTGATAGTAGCGACACAAAGATTAAGGGAACAGAAGTTATATTCCATGTATGGGAAGTGTGAATTTTGGTTGAAGAAGGTTGCCTTTCTAGGTCATGTGGTGTCGGGGGATGGTATTAAGGTGGATCCTAAAAAGACAGATGTTATTAGAAAATTGGCCTAGACCATTGACCCCGTCGGATATTAGGAGCTTCTTGGGCTTAACAGGTTACTACCAGAGGTTTGTGAATGAGTTCTCTTCTATTGCTTCTCCTATGACCAAGTTGACCCTAAAGAAAGCCAAATTTTTGTGGTCCGATAAGTGTGAAAAGAATTTCCAAACATTGAAGGATAAGCTTATGTACGCTCCTATTTTATCTATACCGAAAGGGATAGAGGGATTTGTTATGCATTATGATGCTTCTAGAGTTGGTTTGGGTTGTGTTCTAATGCAAAATGGTAAGGTGATAGCCTATGCTTCTAGACAACTCAAAGTGCATGAAAAGAATTATCCTACCCATGATCTTGAATTAGTTGTTGTGGTATTTGCATTAAAGATTTGACATCACTATTTGTATGGAGTACATGTTGATGTGTTCACCGATCATAAGAGTCTCCAATATGTTTTCACTCTAAAAGATCTCAACTCAAGAGAAAGAAGGTGGTTATAACTTCTTAAGGACTATGATATGAGTGTGCATTATCATCCCGATAAGGCTAATGTGGTGGCCAATGCTTTGAGTAAGGTGTCCATGGGTAGTCTAGCATATGTTGATGATTGTGGCAAAGTGATGGCTAGGGAGGTCAATCAGTTGGCTAGATTGGCAGTTAGGTTGGAAAAGGTGGATAATGGTGTTGTTGTTGTTGTTGATGGTTCTAAATCTTCATTGGTTGAGGAGGTGAAAGCTAAGCAAGATCTTGACCCCACTTTATCAAAATTGAAGGCTTTGGCAAAAGATGGTATGGTGGAGGTTTTCTACCAAAGGGGAGATGATGCCCTTAGATACCAAGGTTGGTTATGTGTGCCTTGTGTTGATGGCTTAAGAGAAAAGATTCTTGATTAGACCCATAATTTTTCTTATTCTATTCATCCCGGTTCTACCAAAATGTATAGAGATTTGAGGGATGTGTATTGCTGGGGAGGCATGAAAAGGGACATTGTCAAATTTGTATCTGGTTGTCATAGTTGCCAAAAAGTCAAAGCGAGCACCAAAGACTGGGTAGCCTATCAGAGGACATAGAGATTCCTACTTAGAAGTGGGAGGAGATTAATATGGATTTTGTGGTTGGATTTCCCAAGACTAGAAAGGGTTTTGATTCCATTTGGATTGTGGTTGATAGGATGATGAAATTGGCTCACTTTCTACTAGTTAAGACCACATATGTGGCTGACGATTATGCTAGGTTGTACATTCATGACTTGGTGAGGTTTCATGGGGTTCCCTTTTCTATTTTATCTGACCATGGTGCTCAATTTACTTCACAAGAGTTAAACTTAGCACGACCTTTCACCCTCAAATGGATGGCCAAGCCGAAAGAACTATCCAAACAGTTGAGGATATGCTTAGGGCTTATGTATTGGAGCTTAAGGGTAGTTGGGATGATCATCTTCCATTGATTGATTTTGCCAATAATAATAGCTATCATTCTAGCATTGTTATGACCCCTTTTGAGCCTCTCTATGATAGACGTTGTAGATCACTGGTTGGGTGGTTTGATGTTGGAGAGGTGGCTTTGTTGGGACCAAATCTGGTTATGGAGGCTCTTGAAAAGGTTAGAATGATTAGAGAAAGGTTGAAAATAGCCCAAAGTCGCCAAAAGTCCTATGCTGATGTGAGAAGGTGGGATCTTGAATTCAAAGTGGGTGATTGGATTTATTTGAAGGTGTCACCTGTGAAGGGTGTGATTCATTTTGGTAAGAAGGGAAAGTTAAGTCCAGGATATGTGGGTCCTTATAGGGTAATGAGGAGGATTGTTAAGGTAGCTGATGAGTTGGAATTACCTAGTGAAATGGATTTGGTTCATTTGGTCTTTCATGTATCTATGTTGAGAAAATATGTGGGAGACCCTAACACTATTGTAACTCTTAATGTTGTGAGTGTTGTTGAAGACAATTTGACTTATGAAGAAGTTCAATTCAGATTTTGGATAGACAAGTGAAGAGGTTGAGAAACAAGGATGTGACTTCCATCAAGGTCCTTTAGAGGAAACAACAAGTTGAAAGTGCTACTTGGGAGGCCTAAGCAGACATGCAAAAGCAATATCCTTACCTTTTCTACTCCGCTCAAGCTTAAGGTACTAATCTAGCCCTCATGTCATTGCATGAATTCATGTTTAAATTGACAAGTTCAGATGATTTTACACTTGTGTTTAGATTTTTGAAATGATGTTTATGTGCATTGTTGCATCCTTATGAGGGATGAAATTTTCATGTTTACGTCTTTCATATACCTTTCATTGACATTCGGGAAAGAATGTTCCAAAGGGAGAGATATTGAAATGACCCCAAAAAGTGCTTGAAAATGTGCCTCGGAAGTGCCCAGATTGTAATTTCCATATATCTCAAAATTCGTGTGTGATATCAAAAATTCGACTTCATATTCTTATTCAAGGGGCAAAATTGAGTAAGAAATGGGTCTGACCCCGATTTAAGAGCAACTATATCAAAATCTGAAAATTGCAAAAATGTGATTTTTAGTGAGCATTTGAGCCCCTAGCGCGACACGCCAAGGGCGCACCACAGTGTTAAAATGTGCCAGTTTTCCTGTTTGGTCCAAGGCCTTTGAGTCTTAGGCCTAAGTCTTCTCATGCGTGAAAATACCTATGCTTAGCCATATTTTACCTTTATATCATTCAAGACATTTCCAAATACTCACTCAAACACTTAGACAATATTTTATCTCAAATTCAAGTGTCCAAATCTCTTCCGGATCTTAAGGATTTCACTTAAGCTTCAAGTCACTATTTCCAATCTTCATCAAGAATTCTCCAAAGCTAAGGTATGTGGGTTACAACCAATGGGTCCTTCCAGTCATGGTACCCAAGCTTCCTTTTTTACCTAAATTACATGATTTAAAGTTGATTTACTCATGGATATTACTTATTATGAATGTCACTGCACACTATGTTGGGGTTTAATGAAGTTATGATTATTTTAGCATGTTTTGAGCTATGAATCTGAGATCTATTGTGAGATTTAATGAAGGGTTTTGATGTATATTCCTTAAGGGTGTTATTAAGTAGCTATTGATGGTTTTACACCAAATTTTCTAGCATGATTCCACTCTTGAATTGCATGATTTTACACTAATACTGCACACCAGCCAAGTGTTTGATAAAATATCCGATTATGATTTCTTGAGCAACTGAAGGCCCAATGCATGTCTTATGAGTTGAATGACATTATGATGAGGAAAGGAATGTATGCATATGATACTACCTCTATAGTGTAGGGAATTGACCAAGCCTCACTCGGGAAGTTACAGGCCCAGGTAACTGAAGAGAATTGATTAATACATGCAAATACCCATTCTAAGAATTACAAATAACCTGGGTTTGTTTGGTTAGATCTTCATGGTTCCAAAAATTCCAAGTTGTGGTTTAGCTACTCATGCTATGGGAAGATAAATAAACTATGAATTGAGAAAACATAATTAATCTCTTACCCATATATATTGAAGAATAAGCAAACCTAATTTGTATTGAAAATTACAAGGTTGAAAGATATAATGAACCCATAAGTGGATTCTTCTCAGGACCAAATCCTAGGGCCTAGACGTGACCGGCGAATGGGGAACCCAAAGGAACCCCAAACAATCCTCATAGCATATCATTACACATCCTTGGTCACAAGAGCAATTAAAAATAACACTAAAAGATAAACATAAACAAGGGAATTGGGACTAAGGGTAAAATTCCACATCATAACATCAAGAAACAAGAGAGTCAAGGCTCATAGCATAGATATATAACATGTCCAACAACACCTCTACTACATAGATAAGTGTGAGGGAACGACAAACAACCAGGCTCACCCTCATAGTCAATACATAAATAAAGGAAAGATTATCTTAGAATATAGCAAGAGATCATAAGCAATGTCTCCGAAATGGAGGACTCACCAACAAGCTTGAGAGACAATTGTACTAGGCACGTGGAGGAGGAGGATGATCAAGTGGTGCATCGGTTCCTACATGGTAACATCATGTAGGAATAGAGTATGCATTAATATGTTTGAATATACTAAGTATATGGGATGCAATGGAACAAGAGATAGGCATCATAGATGAAATGCATAATCATAAGCAATGAATAACATACTAACAATATGACACATATGAGTGACGTTTGAAGTAAAACCATTCTTACAATCCAAATCAACTTGTATAGTTCATAATATATAGTGTGAGAAGAAACCTTAACCGACATATAGTTAGACCAAGTGAGCTACAACTTGGAATCCCGATTTCAACCCCACATCAGAAGAAAGGGAGAAGTTACTTGCCAAGGTGAACCTCCTAATGCCTAAGTGGATCCACTAAGCCTTGGGTGAACTGGGTACTTGCCTCTAGTTCTTGGACTCAGGTACTCGCCTCAAGCCCAGACTCAAGTACTCACCGCAAACTCGGACTCTGGTAATCGCCTTATGTCCTCATATTTATGGTACTCGCCTCTTAGGGATTTGGGGACTCACTTCTAATCCCTTCACCTACAGTGGCACATAGTTTTAGGACATGGGTACTCTCCTCTAGTCCACTTAGTGCCAAGTCTAATCCCACGGAATTTGTAAAATAGTCATACTTTAATAACTTGTATTAAGTATAGAGACATGACATGAGTAGCTCTTAATATCATTGACCTCAAACGGTGAGCCTAACCTCAATCATAAGAATGGGTCATCATCAACATTACCCTTTCATTAACATCAACATCAAAGGCTCACAAGAGGTATCATCTTAAGAAAGGGGCTTAATCCGGCCCTACAACATCTTTAGAAGGCTCATAATCATCATAGAGTCACTTGAATCATATCTCAACCAATAGATCACCAAAACTTAAAGAATCCTTAAAAAGGCATTTTAACAAACACTTGGCGAGTGTATAATGCTAGTGTCAAACCATGCAATTCAAGAGTGTTATCATGCTAGAAAATCCAATGTAAAACTATCAATAGATACTTGGTAACACCCTCAGGCAATACGCATCAAAATCCTTAATCAAATCTCACATTAAATCTTAGATTCATAGCCCAAAACATAGTAAAACAGTCACAATTTCATACACCCCAACATAGTGTGCATAAGTAAGACCCATTTGTAAATCTACTTTAAATCATGCAATTATAGGTAAAAGTAAGCTTGGGCATCATGGTTAAATGGAGCCCATGAAAGAAACCACATACCTTAGCTTTAGAGATGAACTTGATGAAGATTGGAGATGGAGACTTGAAGCTAAACTGCAATCTTTAAGATCCGGAGAGGGTTTTGGCACTTGAATTTTGAGAAGTGTTTGAGTAAGTATTGGGGAATAACTTATATGATCTAAAGGTAAAATATGATTAAGTATAGGTATCTTCACGTATGCGAAGGCTTGGGCCCAAGACCCAAAAGCCTTGGACCAAATACAAAAAGGAGATGAAATTACACTGAAACATAACACTGGCGTGTCGTGCCATTGATGCGTTAACACTGGCGTGTCGTGCCATTGACGCGTAGGCCCACTGTTTTCGTCAAACTTTGAAATTTTAAAATTCGCTAAGGTTTCTCTAAAATGGGGTTAAATCCATTTCCCACTCAATTTGACCCTGAACAAGAATATGAAGTCGAATTTTTTTATATTGCGCACGAATTTTTAGTTACATAGAAATTACGATTCGGGGGACTTCCAAGGCATATTTTCGGGCACTTTTTTTGGGGTTGTTATAATTCTCATCTCCAATATTTAGTCTCCAATTCTAAAACTCTAAAAATGCTCTAATGACATTCTCTATTCTATTTTGTGTACTTCTTACTAAAAATATCCTAATTATACTATTTATAGTATTTACGAATAATTCCCTAAAAATATTAGAAAAACTGGTCAACATCTTCAGTGACTCGCAATTACGATTGGTAGCTGGGTTTAGGAGTCGTAATCAGGTTTTTGTGTTTAGCATCTTGAATCTTGGACTTCACTGCTACGGAATATTTTCATGGGTCGTAGTCTGATCTATGTCTCGTATTGACCTTTTGTAGTTCTCATCTACATCTTTTAGTCCTTATCTGGAAACCTCAGTGAAACCCCTCAATATGACTAATGGAGTGAACTACGAGTCGTAAAGAGGCCATATGTGGTTGAACTTCAAATCTTCAGACCTCACCAGAATTCTTCACGAAAGCCCCTCTAAGAATCGTAGATGACTCTATGACTCATAGATGGTCTCGTATAAGGTCAAAAATCAGCAAAAGTCTGCAATCTTCTTAAAATTGTGCCAACCTGCTTTTCCTGTAAAAACAAGCACAAAAACACATAAAAACCACAAAAGTCGCATTTAGAACATAGAAAACCCCAAGTTTTAGGCATCAAATGTGCTATATTTTCATAGCACATCAACACCCTCAACATATAATTGTTGCTTAACCTCAAATGATGACTCAGTCTATATAGATAACATAGCAACAAACAACCATCAACCCAATGGCATATAGAATACTCAATCCAAACTCAGGTACCCATACAAACTTTTCAAAACAAGATCCGACAACTATTTAGCAAATCACAACACACTAGTTCATTTGACAACATAACCATGACAAGCAAAAGAATATCAACAGTCTACAATCACTGAACAAGTCAAATGCTAACAATGCAATTCAAATATCCTCACAGAAAGAAGTCCCATTTTAACACCCACTGATGATTTCAATTTCAGTCTTGGGCTAATCAAGAACACTCATTCTCATAAAAGATGTTCGTGCATCATGACTAATATCATAGACTTGCTCACATACTCATGACTCAGATTTTCAACCAACTGGACTAGGATCACTTTAGGACTTTCTAGGCTTATAACGTAGGCTCGGGGGGCTTTAGTATGACATTTTGGAAAAATAGTGATTAGAAGCCATCCTTGAACTATGTATTTCAACACTTTCACCTCACCAACTCCAATATTTCTACCTTATTCTCCTTTTTTTCAACATTCAAGCTTTTCGAGGTACTTTCTTCTTATTTTCAGCTTTTGACTCATATTTACATTTTATTTTGCTTTTAATCTCACTGACATGTTTTTCTTTTTCTTGTACCTGACACATGATTTTCTTCTTTTTCTCCTCATTCCCAACTCACCACCTTATTTTTATGATTTTACCTCTACACCGACCACCCTCATCTTAGGCTTTTAGCCTATTTTGAAGTACACAATATCTATTCCCCAAACTAAGGCCACTTTTGGTAGCCACCCTCAACGTAGGCTTTTTTCCTCAATCAAGGTTCATAGTGCTCAAGGAAAGACCAGGGTCAATCTCAAGGTTTTTCACTACATAAGGTTTGGCTAATTAGGTGTTTTAGAAAGAATTGGTTCATGTAAGGCTCAAATATTTGGAGCAAGGGATAAAACATTATTTGATTGGTTATTTTAGGATAAAGTGGACTAATTAAAGAACAAAGGCCTAAGATCTCTTCCTAATCCATTTAATCTGCAATCCAACTTAGAGTATCAGGGCAAGTTCTGAATTAGCACAAAAATGCATGAATTTAGCAATATAAGTTCACACTCACATGGCATTGCAAAACATTATCCACAAGCAACTCACTTATCAAAATAACTATTGCCAAACAAGCAAACATGCATGGTTGCCACTTAACTACTAATAAAAAAAATTGTGTGTACAAAATTTCAAAACAAAATATAAAAACATACTATATGCCAAAAATATTAGTATTATATGCTACAAATATTATCTAAACATCCTAAATGTTCCCGTTCAACAGAAATTAAATATCCATGAGGAAAAGAACACAGGAAAGAAAATCTTGGGATCAAAATTTGAGATAGTTATGGGCCATAAGGACTAGGAAGAAGTATCGACCTTAGCCTGATTCTGGGCAGCTCTAGTAGTTGCAACTCAAGCCTGTGGTACCCCCACCTCGGGTATGATGAAACATCATTGATCTCAAATGACCCACTCGGCTGGGGAGTCTGCTCATCATCGGTAGGCTCATCAATGAGCTTCCTCCTAAATGCCTCAATCTTAGAGTGATTTCCTTTTGGGGCCATGATTCCTACAAATTAAAAATAGATGAACCATAATTAGCACCAACAATTAAGAAAGAACAAGCAAAAATTGAATTGGACCAGTTGCAGAAGGGTAATATGAGAAGTAGTTATGAGTCATAGTTAGAACTGCGAGTTGTAAAGTAGTCCCATAAACCAGAAGTGCAAAATAGTATTGAATACTGGAATGTTATACGAGACACAGGTACGACTCATAACTTGATTCATGAGTCATAAACTAGTTTCGTATAAAGTTTTAGGGAGTAAATTCAAAATAGGCTAGAGTCTACAAGACCCATCTATGACTCGTAGAGGATTTTACGACTTGTAGAAGGTCTCGTATGATGAACACTCAGAAATTCAAGTCATTATAACTTCCCACGAGGGGCAATTACAACTCGTAGACTCATTTACAAGTCGTAAAAGACTCTCATGAACAAGAACCTATAGGTACCTTAACTACCCCAGTTTATCACACAGACCCTATGAACAATTCAAACCCTATCCTACTAGCATCGAAGCAAGCATATGAACAGACAGATGTTATGCACATAATAACCCGTACACCAAACATGATTTTAAAAATTCACCCCATCGAAAGAGATATAGCATCAATACCCTATCATTTCATCCATCTTACAGGACTCTCACAAGATCATGCATCAATGTTATCACCCATCAATCCATAAAACATGGACTCTTTTGCATCATTCAGTGACACACAAAATAGATGATTTAATGGGCACAACAATGAACTATCACAGCTCTACCATTCCTAACTCCATATACAATTTATCAATACAATAAAAAACAACCCTTCTTCAAATTCACAATTCACATTCAAGCAAGAATAGAAAGATTAAGCACCAACTCATTCACAATCATCATCTCAAACATTCACAAATAAGACAAATTTAGAGGTTTACGTTAAACCAAGAAACTTACCAAGTATATAGATGAACTTGATAGAGAAAGAGAATATGAATGCTCAAGAAACCCTTGTTATCAAATTTTCTTGCCGGAAACAAAGTTGGGTACCAAAAAATGATTGGAAAATAAAGAGGGAAGGAAGAATTTCAGAAATTTGATAAATTAGGGGAAAAGTGGGGTCAAAATATTTTGACCCCCTTTTATACCCTATCGGGTCAACATTTAAAATTTATTAGATCGGGACTATGAAACCCCGATTACAAGTCGCAACTTGGTCTATGACTCGTAAGTCTAGGTCTTGTAGACCTCTTAACACTTAGAAAAATTCAAAAATATTCCTGGATTCCACGAACCCCATTCATGGTTCGTAGCTTGATCTACGAGTCATAAAATTAGCTCGTGGGTGGAGTGTACATTGTTCATGCTCATTAGAGTTTTCTATGAGATGGGTTTGCGACTCATGAAGTGCAATACGACTCGTAAACCCAATTGTTGAACCAGTATCTGGTGTATTTCTCAGCAAAATCTGTAATCTTTGTCCATCACCTGGATACTCTTCATAAATGCACTTGCACCCTATATGCAGCATAACCAATGTTAAAGATAACAATCAAAACACAGTTAAAACCTAAGAAACCACAAATTGAAAATAAATACAAAACCAAGCTAAAACATCAAAACTTCTTGGGTTGCCTCCCAAGTAGCACCTGATTTATTGTCGCGGCATGACTTAGACATTTTGAGTACTTAGACTTCCTCAATTTCCTAAACCTTGCTTTTAAACTCATCAAGATGCTTCGTAGACTGTCATATATTAAAAATAACTTCTTCATTATTTACCCTAAATCTGAGTTGACTCGCATCCATATATAATAGAGCTCTCCCAGTGGCCAGAAATGGTCTCCTCAAGATAATAGGGACTTCAAAATCAACTTCACAATCAAGAATCACAAAATCTGCAGGGAAAATGAACTTGTCCACTTTCACCAATAAATGATAAAGTATCCCTTTCAATTTCTTGACTATTCTGTCTGCCATTAACAATTGCATCTTAGTAGGAGTAGGGGCACCCAAGCCAAGCTTCTTGATAATTGCGAAAGGCATCAAATTGATACTAGCACCCAAATCACAAAGTGCTCTTGTAAACTTTACATCTCCTATAATGCACGATAAGTGAAAGCACCTGGATCCTCATTTTTTTAGTGAATGACTTAGTAGTGATGGCATTACAATGTTGAAGTTCTTTAGAAAGCTCCTGACTCACAGTCCTCTTCTTGGTAACCAAGTCTTTCATATACTATGCATAACCTGGTATTTTCTCTGAAGCTTCAATCAAAGGGATGTTGATGGATAGTTTCTTAAGCATAGATACAAATTGTTTGAACTTGCCTTCCTCCTCCGTCTTCTTGAGTCTTTGAGGGAAAGGATGAGGAGGAGACTTTGGGATGGTCTTATACTTTTGTGGCCTTTAATGACTTCACCTACCCCATCCTTGACACAATCTTCTCCTTCAATAACATCCTTATCTGCAACTCCCTTCTCACAAACATCTTTTACCTCAACAAGCAAGGAGGATCGATGGTACTTTTTCCACCTCTAGTCATAACCACTATACATCGCCCTTTATTCTTTGGATTTTGAACTGTGTTACTATGCAATGTACCTTTCTGACGTTGATTCAATTGAATAGAAACTTAGCCAAATTATTGCTCAAGTTGTTTAATGGCCACCGAATGAGACTTTATCTTTTGATTAATTCTTGATATATCAAACTTCATTCCCCTTAGAGTTTCATCTTGGGTGTTGGCATTCTTCAACAAACGGTCAAACAACTCTTCAATTCTAGAATTACATATATTGGCATCTTAATTATGCGATGGCACATATGGACCATTCCTCGTTTATGCGGTGGAACATATGGACCATTCCTAAAACCATCTCTTCTACCCCAATCTGCTTCAGGACCCCTATTCATCTCATAATAATCACCTCAGTTATCTCCATAAGCTCCTTCTCTATTGTAGTTCCGACCTTGATTCCCTTGACCTTGGCTCCAATAGTCTAGATTGGACCCTCAGGCATTGGTCCAGAAACCCACCGTGATCACTCAAAAAGCAAGCATCCTTATCATAATGAAGCTCATCGTACATGGGTGCACGTTGAGATTGGTGGACTACCACATTCACTCTTTCCTGATTTTGCTTAATCACCACATTCATGCTTGTGCAGAGTTGAGCAAATTGTTGCATAGTATCCTCATTAATCTTAGCTTGCAGTGAACCAACATTAGTAGCATATGAACTCCTCATAAAAACTCTCTCCCATTACCCCCATGCACGATTAGTTTTGACCACATGTTTCATCCGTTCGGCAATTCTTGTGAAAGGTTGATCTAAAAAATGCCCCCATTATAGTATTAGCACAATCTTGACTATTCTCATCTAGGACACGATAAAAGATCTCTATCAAAGAATCATCTATGATCTTTTGGTTAGGGACTTTTCTCAAACATTTAGTAAACCTCTCCCACATAGTACTAATTGAATCACCCAGAAGTTGCTCAAAATTGTTGATTTGATCTTTTAACTTGAGCTTCTTTTACCTCGAGAAGTACCTTTCCAAAATGGCTTTTTGCAAATCCACCCAACTGGTGATCGAAGTTTGTGGGAGCTTAAGTATCCTTAAGTTGTATTTCCTGTAAGAAATAATGGGAAGATACAAAGCCTTACAACATCTATAGATATCTTTTATGTCCCCATTATACTCTTGCACACAAATGCAACAATATACAAATATCTATATAGATCCTCTGATGGTAGACCAACAAATAACCCATAATTTTAAAGCATTTGGAGTAACCCATTAGAAACAATAAACTTTATGTCGGATGGTACTAGTGGCAACACAATAGCCCCGGTAACATCCTAGCCATAGGGTTCAATCTATATTGATTCCATCTATAAGCATTGTCATTGAAATCCCTAGGATGTGGAACATTCTCCAAAGGAGGTGGGCTTACATCCCTATTATCAACATTATCATTTTGATTCACAGCTTCATTAACTGAAATATTGGCATTTGCTTGAGCCATTCTTCTTGAAATTTGTTGGATCTCTAAATCAATTGGAGCTAAGGGATTGGCTTGACTCCTTATGTTGGATATACAATACCTGGTATACCCTGCAAAGCAACAAGCCAAAAAAATAAAAGGAAAGTAAAATACAAGGGAACTAAGAAATAAACACTTGAATTATACTACTAGTGAATTCAATCAAAGTCTCGCCATATTCCATGACAAAGGCACCATATTTTTTTTATCACGCTTAAGTTACACCTCTCTTTTGAGGACAAATAGATCGTTGTCAAAGAAGTAAACCTAACTAAGGTTAGGTTCAAATCGCACAGAGAATATAGAGACTTTCCAAATTGATTCACCAATAAACAATTCAAGTATTAACTAACTCAATTTCCCTAAAAGAGGGGGGTGCAATGATTGATAAGAAATTAAACTAAGATAACTAAAATGGAAGACAAACAATAACGGAGAGCAATTTCGGTATTGTGTTTCCCATGATTCACTAACTAAACATCCTTAGATATCATAATTCTCAACTAGAATATCGCATGCAGGATGGTAATTTAAGTTCTTCCAACCCTTTGGTCAAAGGTGAAGGTCGAATTTTACTATGGGACTTGGCCCATCTCCATTGTATGCTAAACTAACCATTACCCATAGTCCCAGTCAACCTCCCCTAGATCTAGTTCAGTTGATTAGACGAGAACACATCATCGAATCCTTTTAACCAATCTCTTTTCCTATTCATTACCACCTGGAACGGGAAGGTAACACTAGGCAAGTTCTAGTGTTGGCCACCACTAAAAAACATGCAAAACAAAGAGAATTAATCAATACATACAAATACCTATTCTAAGAATTGCAAATAATCTGAGTTTGTTTGGTTAGATCTTCATGGTTCCCATAACCCCAAGTTGTGGGTTTAGCTACTTATGTTATGGGAAGATAAAGAAACTATGAATTGAGAAAACATAATTAATCTCTTACCCAAATATATGGAAGAACAAGCAAACCCAATTTGTATTGAGAATCTCAAGGTTGAAAGATACAATGAATCCACAAGTGTATTCTCTTCTCCAATATTTAGTCTCCAATTCTAAAATCCTAAAAATGCTCTAATGACTTTCTCTATTCTATTCTGATATACTTCTTACTAAAAATAACCTAATTATACTATTTATAGTATTTACAAAAAAGTTGTTAAAAATATTTAAAAAGCTAGTCGGCATCTTCTACGATTCGCAGTTACGACTCGTAACTAGGTGTAAGAGTCGTAATCAGGCTTACGTTTTCAGCATCTTGAATTTGGACTTCACTGCTATGGAACATTTTCATGAGTCCTTGTCTAATCTATTACTCGTATTAACCTTTCATAGTTCTCATCTACATCTTTTAGTCCTCTGATCCTTCTCTGGAAATCTCCACGAAACCCCTCAATAACACTCGTAGAGTGCACTACGAGTCATAAAGAGGTCTCAAGTGGCTGAACTTCAAATCTTCATACTTCATTGGAATTCTTCATGCAACCCCCTCTATGACTCGTAGAGGGTCTCATACAAGGCAAAAAACTAGCAAAAATCTGCAATCCTCCCCATATTGTGCCAATCTGCTTTTGTTTTAAAAACAAACACAAAAACACTTCAAAACCACAAAAGGCGCATTGAGAACACATAAAATCCAAAGTTTTAGGTATCAAATATGTTGTAATTTGACAATATATCAACCCCCCTTTCAGGGAATTAAGTGAGTAAATTACTCGAATCGCATATTGGTGAATATTTATGAATCTATGTATTCCTTGTAGGTTCGACCCTAACCTTGGTTAGGTTGTATATCTTGACAGCGACTGCTTTATCCTCTAAAAAAGAGGTGTAATTTGGGATACATCAAGATTTTGATGTTGTTGCCGGGGAATATGGCTTGACTTAGTGAATTCATTACTAATTTGAGTATTAATCCTTACTTCCCTCATTTAAATACTGTCATTAACATTTATTTTTGCTTGTTGTTCATAACTTTATTTTATTTCTTTATTTTTCTTTTTCTATTTTTTTCTTATTAATATGATGCCCTCTGTTGAAAAAATATTGAGCGATTGCAGTATTGGGATGGGAGGGGTTTTACATGATTTTTTGAATTGCAATGGTTACTTGTTGAAAATATTAGGAAGTATTGACTTAGAAAGCTATGTACTTTTGTCAGATGTTTATCAATTTGGCTTGGATGTCCACATTTTAAGTGCTGAGTTGAGTGTTAAAGTTGATATCTTTGACGCTCAACAAGATATTTATGTATCGTATGAGGAAGAAAAAATACATATAAGAAAAATTGAAGAGCTAAAATTGGAGGGTCAACTTCTTGAAAAAGTACACAAGAGTTATGTGAAGAAGTAGATAATATTATTTTTAAAAACTTTGGTGTGTGTAAACATGAGAATGTAAATGATAATTTATTTCATGAATTAGGACGCATTGGACCTTATTCTAATCATTTTTCTACATTATGTTTAGATGATGAGATATTAATCAAATCACTTGAGCATATGGAAGAATCTAAGGAGGAGGAAGAATATGTTTATATTCTCAAATTTATTGACCACAAAGAAAGAAATTACATTCCTCATTTAAAGGACCAAAAAGTACAATATGCGATCTCTATTGTTTGTTTCCCTTATTTTTATACCACCACCCTTTGAGCATAATAGTAAATTGAAAAAGAAATTAGGGGTACAATTCATAAGTTCAAGGTGGAAGACAAAGTGGAAACATGGTAGTGAAGTCTGAGTAACTAATTTGTCTAAGTCGTGTCGCGATAATAAATCAGGCATTGCTTGAGAGGCAACCCAAGGAACCCTATCGCTTAGGCGCCCAAGTATAGTTTTTGACCACTTTATGTGTTATTTTGCTTAATCTTGTGCATTGGAGACAATACACATCCTTTTCCATGGGGTATGGGTAGTTATGGACCTCAGTGAAGTCTGAGTAACTTGGATCCATAACTACCTTAATTTTTATCCAGGCATTTTCTTACCTATGTTCTTTTTCCCTGTGTTTTATTTTTTGTTGAACCGGCACGTTTAGGATGTTTAGATAATATTTGTAGCATAAAATATCAATACATGTGGCATATAACATGTTTGTATGTTTTTCTTGAAAAAATGATACCCACCAAAAATTTTGATTAGTAGTTAGATAGTAACCATACATGTTTAGGTGTCTGACAATAACTGTTATGATGAATGACGGTACATTGAGATAAAAAGCATGATCCGTGATTCTTTTGTTGATAATGTATGCAAGTCCATGAGAGTGTGAGTAAATTTGACAAATTCATGTATGTTGTGCTAATTCAGAACTTGCCTTGTTACTCTAAGTTAGATTGTACATAAATTGGATTAGAAAAGGATCTTAGGCCATTGTTCTTAAATAGTCCCCTTTAGCCTAAAAATAACCAACCAAATTAATGCTATATCCCATGTTCCTAATGATTGAGCCAAACATATACTTATTCTTTGAAAACACCTGATTAACCTAACCTTGTTAGTTATAAAATTCTAAAATCAGTCCTGGTCCTTCCTTGAGCAATGTGTACCTTGATTGAAGAAAAAGCCTAAGTTGAGGGTGGCTACCAAAAGTGGCCCTTGTTCGGAGGATGGATATTGTGCACCTCAACACAGGCTAAAAGCCTAAGTTGAGGGTAGCTGGTGTAAGGGTAACTTAAAAATAAGGGGAAGAGTTAGAAATAAAGAGAAAAAGGAGAAAAATCATGTATTGGGTGCACGAAAAGTGAGTGACGCCTTAGATATGAGCTAAAAAGAAAAGTAAAGAGTAAAAACAAGGAAAAAAGCTGAAAAATGAAAAGAAAGCACCTAGAAAAACTTGGAATAGGAGAAAGGGAGAATAAGGTGAAATTAGCAAAGCTGCTAAAGCAAAAGTGTAGAAAAATGCAGATTCAAGGAGGGCCTTTAGTCACTATTTTCCCAAAATACCATTCCAAAGCCCCCTGACCTACTTTTCATGCCTAGAAAGTCCTAAAGTGATCCTAGTCTAATTAGTTAAAGGTTTGAGTCATGAGTATAGGGGCAAGCCTATGGTATTAGTCATTATACATGAATATCTTTTGTGAGAGTGAGTGTTTTTGTATAGTCTCAAGGTCAGATATGAATACACCATTAAGTGTCAAATATGAGACTTCTTTCTGTGAGGGTACTTGCATTACATTGTTAGCACTAGACTTGTTTAGTGATTGTGGAATGTTGATAATACCTTACTTATCATAGTTGTGTTGTCACATGCAACAGTTTGCATTGGTTTGCTAAATAGCTATCTAATCCTATTTTGAAAATTTGGTGTTGAGTCAGAGATTTATTTGATGTATGCCATTGAGTTGAGGTCTATGTGTTACTATATTGTCTATATAGATTGAGTCCATTGTTTGAGTACAAGCAATAATTTTATGTTGAGGGTGTTGATGTGCTATCAAAATACATCATTTTTTATGCTTAAAACTTATGATATTGTGTGTTTTCAATGCGATGTTAGTGGGTTTTATGTTTTTTTTTCTATTTATCTTTACAGGATTACAGGTTGGCAATGATTTTGGGGAAAGTTACAAAGTTGTTACAGATTTGCTATTATACGAGACACCTTACAGGACGTAGACCATTCTACGAGCCGTAGGGTGGTTTCGTAAGGAATTTTAGTGAGGGGTCAAGTTTTTGAAGTTACTTCTATGAATATTCAGACAAGCCGTAGAAGGATGTACGAGTCGTAGAAGAGGTTTCGTGGCCTGAGGATCAGAGAATGAAGACTTTCTGAAGTTCATCAGACAAAACCCCCTTTATGGCTCATAAACCATTTTATGAGTCATAAAGGGGTGTGTTATAAAGAGGAAGTCTAGTTGTCTAGCAACAATGTACGAGACCCCAATTACGGGCTGTGAACTTCAATACGGGCCGTAAAGTGCTTTCATGAGGCGTGCCAACCAATTCTCCTAAGTCGTTTAAGATTTGAATTTTAAATATTATAAATAGATCTTTTAGGTTATTTTTCATATGTTCTCTCTAATTTTGATCAGTATTAGGTTAGTACTAAGAGAACTCAATATTTTGAGAGAGAAAATTGTGATAGTGTCTTTGAAAAATACTTGTGGTTTGGTTTGATCTTAAAGTTTGTGATTCTTATTGATATTGGATTGCTTGTTCTAAAATCTATTGTTTAAGTGTTTAATTATGTCTTCCCAATTCATAATCTCTTCATCAACATATAGTATAAGTAGCTATATCAACAACTAGGGTTGTGAGAACCATAAAGAACTAACAAAGTAAAACCGAATAATTCACAATTCTTGCAACGTGTATATGCATGTATTAATTAACTCTCTTCATTTTGTATGTTTCTGATGGTGGCTAACATTATAATCCGCCTAGTGTTACTGACTGGACCAAGGTAGTAATGAATAGGAAAAGAGATTAATTAACAAAATTCGATTGATGTGTTCTCATGTAATCAACCAACTGGACCAAGGAGAGATTGTACTAGGAGTAATAGGTAATGGTTAATAATGCACATTATGGAGATGGACCAAGTCACATAGAGAAATTCACCTCTCACCTTTGACTAAAGGTCTTGGTGAACTTAAATTACCGTCCTGCATGCTATACACTAGATAAGAATTAGGTTAGCCAGTGATACTGAGTTGGGGAATCATGGGGAACACAATACCCTAGTTGCTCTCTATTATTGCTTTTCTCTTGTGATATAACAGTTAGTTTACTTTTCTCATTAATTATTGTAAACCCCCCTTTTTGGAAATTGAGTCAGTTAGTTACTCGAATTGCATACTGGTGTTATGAGTCTATGTATTCCCTGTGGGTTCGACCCTAACATTGGTTAGGTTCTATATCTTCGCAATGACCGCTTTATCCTCTAAAATGAAGGTGTAACTTGGATGACATCATCAAGCACCAACAAAGGACGAATAGAGCGAAATCTGACGAGCTACAGTCAACCAAACACACCCCCATCGTGAATCTAGCTCTAGCAAGCATCTCCAGTGTCATTTCCAAATCTAACCGAAAAATACTCTTCGGTGACATTTTACTCCCTCTTTGCTTTACATGTATGTATTAGTTTTTATAAGATAAGTATCTATTGTTGCTGTATCCTTTATCTCTTATTTGTGCCTCGTGTATTATTCTTGTTACAGTTTTAGTTTATTCGTTGGATTATTTTTATTATACTGTTGCTATTAGGTTCAATTTTTTTACTTATAGTAATTACATTTATTGATGTTCTATTATTTCAGTTTTTTCTTAAGGAACTTTCCATCATGTTTAGTTAAAGTTTTGCTAATTTTCATTGTTATTATTATTTTTTAAAAAATTATGACTAGTAAACTTATATATTACAAGTTAAAATGATCTTTATTGTTTGTCTAATTCTTTGGTTATTTTGCTATTTTTATCACTGCTTGTGGACTTGTAATTTTTCTTTTTATGTCTTCTTGTTTTTGACTTACCAGTAAGATCTCTAGTTCATTGTATATTATTGATTATTGTAGGTGTCATTTGTTTTATTACTCCTATTATATTATTGCTTTAGATTTAGTTATTTTCTCTCAATGTTATGTTTGTTATTGTTGTTACTTTAGTGTTGTAATTTCAGATCACTCCATTTCTCATTATCTTGCCACGTTGATGTTGTTGCTTTTGTTATGAGCTCCGGGTTTAATTTCCTGTTGGTTAATTATTATTGTCATATATTTTTTAAATTTTATATTTTTGGATGCTATTTTTTAAAATTGACCAATGAAAAAAATCTATCCGTTGGATTTAGAGGCTTCCCCATTTAGAAAAGACGAAAAAATTTAGTTTAGAATTAATATTCATTGCATGTTAAAATTTAAAAAATTTTAATTTAAGTTCACGTACATATTATTTATTAAAATTAATGCAGAAGATTTTTAATTAGAAAATATTATTCTATTGCTTTAAACTTTAGATTTAGATTTTTGCATTTCTTTAATTATTTTGTTGTTGTTTTGTCGTTGTCCTTAGTTTATTGTCATCATTTTATTGACTATTGGTTCCTTATCATAATTATTGTTTCTTTTACTTTGTTGACTATTGGTTCCTTATTATAATTGTTATCTTTACTTTATTGACTGTTGGTTCCTTATCATAATTATTTTTATTGCTTTGTTGACTATTGGTTCCTTATCATAATTGTTATTTTACTTTATTAACTATTGGTTCCTTATCATTATTTAATAACATTGTTTATTAAAGGTTCCTTATCATTATGTAATAACATTGTTTTTAAACTTGGCCAATGATGAATCTATTTGTTGGATTTCGAGTTCTCCCCATTTAAAAGGCGGAACAATCTTAGTTTATTCTTTATTTATTCATTATTGGGTATATTATTCTGTGTATATTTTCTGATTTTTATACTTGTGTTATATCACTTATCTCCTTAATTTGGAATGAATTCAACTGAGACCCACGGTTGTGGATTCTAAAGGGTGCTAATATCTTTCCTTCGGAATAACTTGAACCCTTACCTAAAATTTTTTGGTTCACGGACTATTTTGTCAATAATTGATTGATTTTCTAATTATCTTTAAAATTAGGTGGCGGCTCTAAATCAAACTATTTTTCCTGAAAATATTCTCTTTAAATTCTTTTAGTTATTTTTTACGAGTTACCACGACGTTGCATCTTCGGGATGTCAACACCCTTGTCATCTAACATTGAATACAGGTTTAGTAAGTCATTTGAATCGCATACTCGCATACATAGTACATTCAAATATACTAACACATACTATTGCCTATATGATCTAACCATGTAGGGACTGAGGACTACCTTTATCCACTGTACGATGGTTAATTGGATTTTGATATTGCTTGTTGTGATGAGTCCTATCTTCCAAGAATAAACCACTATTCTTCTACCTTTGGTGCTTTTATTTATGTTATCTACTTTGTGGGTGAGTCCGGGAGATGTCTTGGCCCCCGTCCTATCTTATGACTAGAGACATTATTGGACAACTTGTAAACTATTTTATGTTTATATGCTAAGTGTTGTATTCAGAGATCATGTTTATTAATATGACTATCTATTGAATATCGTTATGTGGATTGGCTATGAGTATGACGAAGTAATTATATGTTATGATGTGAAAGATCCTAAGTCTTGAATTTCCCCCACTTAGTAAGTCATACTTACTCGCCCCTTAGTATTTATGTGCTACGTATTATGTGAATTCCTGTTACTCTCATTTCCTATGACAACCCTATAGCGTGAGTCCTATTCTTCCGTCCCTTAGAGCTATGTGTTTACTATTCGTCTACGTTTCCGAATGGATGATGTGAATATGGATACTTGAGGCTTGTTTAGGGACTCTCATGTTCACATTCGCCATGTCACTCCTAGACCCTTGGTCCAGGTTTTGACAGGGCTACAAATATATTCTCCCAAAAATAAATACAAGATAGAGCGGAATAATGGTAGAGTCCCAAACTAAGGGCTCACCATAAATAACAACACTAGTCTTGAACGCTGAGTACTAGCCATGAGTCGGTGGAGGAGTGTCTGTCCCTACATAGTTAAGTCATGCAAGTAAAATATGTGTTAGAATGTTGAAATGTACTAAGTATGTGAGATGCAATGCATGTATTAAATTGTAATGCCATCATTCATAAATATAACATATAGGTATGTATGAGATAGAGATACATAAGTGAGCTTAAGCATGCCTAAGAAATATGGCTCAATATGCATGAAAATCAATGCATTAGAAAGAACATGTAATGAAAATATATCATAGGATGATAAACTTGTGGGACTAGACCTTAATCGATATATAAGATCATATGAGCTACTACATGAAATCCAATAAACTCCTTCAACTGGGAAAAGGCCAATGAACTCCTTCCATTGGTACAAGGGGAATCTACTTGCCAAGTAGATGTACAAAACTTAGATACTTCGCGGATGCGTCTTTCGGAACATATGGGCTTACATGGATCCCCTAGCATAGCCTACTAGGGCTCCTATGGTGGCATATAGTTAGGACATTTTGAGATTTAGCTTTAAGGGGTCATACCTCAACTAATAGAATGAGTCCTAATCTCAAGTCCACTTGGTGCTAAGTCATCCCATTGAATCTTTAAAACATAACTTAGAATCATAAGTAGCAAGTTATAAGAGAAACTCAAACTTAGGAACCACCAAGTGAGGATTCTCCTTTCATCTTAGGGACCTATCTTAACATCTTTAGGGCAATTGTCAACATGTTTATATCTTATACAAACTTAAATTTAAAGCTCTTCTTTAATATCATAATTATCTTCGTAAATCAAATAAAGTTTTACTTAAAATCTAGGTGGACTAGACTTTTATGGAACAATCATAAATCACATAAAACATAAGGAAATTTCTCTTTTTAAGGACCATCGAGAATGCCCACACTTTATCATTATCGAAACCCAGCATTGGGGTCATGATGCATGGCTCAATCATGTATGCATACATAGAAAAATATCACAAGATATCATGAATAAAATGTAATAACTTAAGACATCATGAAATCATCATAAGCATGCATCAGTATCACTACCAACGACAACAATCCCTACATTTTCTCAAGATTCAAGGCTATTCCTTTCACAGCGCTGGCAAATTCAACCATTTCATTTAATCCATAAAATACGTGCAATCCCATCTCCAACTGAGACCACTCGACCGATTTTATCCACTTGAAATTTGTGTAAAAGTTGCTAATTCGACTTTCTCATGGAATTGTTAGTTTGGGGGGGCCTAATAGAGAGGTAAGAGATGCTGGAGCCGCCAGCCGGATCGACTAACAAATGATAGGACAGAGAGATGGGATCATTCAACTAATTATTTATAGATTCTAGAGCTCAAGGTAAGGTTTGGAATCCTAGTTGCAGAATGGAATCAGTTTACCGGGCTAACTCCCATGCCAACACGATTAGTTTAACTCATCACTACCTCGTAAGGGCATTGAGAATTATTTTTTACTGTGCTATTTTTTCTTATCTTTTGCAGATACATCTACTTTCTCTCCTTTGGTTTGCAGCCCCAACTGGAGCTATTGGTTGTCGGCTTTAGGCTCTTAGCCAATTGTTACCGTCAAACCCTTCCACGGAACTCTCTACAACTAGAATAGGGATCAGGACTTAAAACTACCCGCTTTTAGAATTCTGAAAGGCAGCACCTAAACTAGTCGGACTTTCATGAATCAATAGGCTTACGAACTTCTCTGTTTATTCAATTTATTTTGTTGCAGACTCTTCCCTGTGCCTGTTTTTCCGCAGGCCCTCAATAGACCGGAACCTCTGATTCTAGTCCTTAGGCCAACCTAGTAAGAAATTGCGTAAGAGAAGAAGAGTCGTAAGTAACAAAAGTGCCAAAGCCAAAGCTTCTTATTTAGATATAAGAAAAATTACATACCGCATAGTATATAAAAGAGAGTCACACGCTCTTTAACTACCTTTAAAGAAAGAGGCTTCAGTCATCAGTTCGAATCCTAATAAGAGCTTTCTTTTTTTTTTTTTTTTTCAAGAAAAGGTCCCCTCCTTCAATATCATGATTGGGTCGACCATGCCAGATCATGAGTGAATAGAAAAGAAATGTACATAGTTGTTCTAGCTGAAATACTTGGAATAATTCTACCACTTCTACTAGGAGTAGCCTTTTTAGTGCTAGCTGAACATAAAAGCC
>JAOTQR010096836.1:0-30320 GCA_025774065.1 Solanum ossicruentum | reverse complement strand
CTTAAGCTTCCCAGCAACTAGTGGGGTAATATATGATAGTGTAGAACTAGGGTCAATTAATGCATATACATTATGTGAAAAGATGGCCAATGTACCGATGACCACATCGGGTGAAGCTTCTAAATTTTGCCGACTCCCTAGTGCATAATTGCGATTCTGGACTCCGCTAGAGCTAGCTGCCCCTCTAACACCTCTACCACAACCCAGAGGTGCTTGTTAACCCTGACCTAATAGAGGAACTGACGATGATGATGCAACAACTGATCCAGTAGGTTGTGCTATATCACCCATATGTCTCCTCATGTAATCTCTCATCATATGCCCTGGTGTACCACACCAATAACAAGCATCTATCCCAACATGACATATACCTGAATGACTTCTGCCACACTATTTACAAGGCTGTGTAGGGGTCATTTGCTGACCTGTTGAATACCTCGCTGTCTGGGCACCTTGCCCTTCACTTTTTGAAGAAAACTAATTTCTCCTAGACCCCTGAAGTTGTGGTATAACACTGGCTGTAGAGTAGGATGATGATGGCCTAGGAGTTAGAGATGTCTGTGACAGATACTCATTTTGAGCCTCATTTCGTTGTCTCACCTGACTGGGTATACCAACCGCCACTTTTATTCCCTTCCCTTTACCTTTGTTCTTCCTGGTTTCTGGCAGACTTGCTATACAAAATAATTTAGGGGTTAGACACAATCCACCTATTACACTTAGCTCTATGGTATGATCTAAAGAACAAAAAGAAAGTAACAACTCCAAAATGCAATGTAGCTTCATGCTTATAAATGTGGTGTGTAACACATCGATAAACAAGACTCTATATAGACACGACTTTGTAGACTCTCTAAGATGACCTGCTCTGATACTCCCTAAGGCAGACTAGCACCCATTACCAATAAGGCTCGGGAGAACCAACCTTTATCCCTGCGCTTTCTATACATATTATAAGGGATTTCAACATTCAACATGCCTTTAAGAAATTAAATAGTAATAACAAGCAAAACGGAAATGCATATGGCTAGGCTGTTGGGGCCATGGTGTCTAAAGTACGAGACATGACCACATTTTAATTTACACAGTCTACAAAGCCTCTAGATAAGGAAAAGTATCTGATAAGTGTTAGGCCAGGCGCCGCCTCGACTAACTATACGACACAAAAATATAAGCTCTAGACACAGAAAGCTTCGAAGCAACTTGGAGCTTAGTAACAACAACTGAATATCCTGTACTCCTACTGGGAAGATCTACTAAAACCTGTACCTGTAGCATGAATGCAGGTCCCCCGTAAGGAATTTTAGTACGAGATAATGTACGAAATATGTAAGGCTAGAAATACTATATATGAAGTAACAAATCAAATGAAACTATGCACTGGTGCAGGATAAGAGACCACCTTTAGTTATACTATGGGATCACGTACTTTATGTTCTTTTTATTACTTTACCTTTACTATATAATCCATGCATAATATGTAATACAATTGACCAACTGATCAGTGGTAAATCCATATCAGGATCGACCCTAGCTAGGCTTTTCCTTTAACCCCTTGGGCTACCCCCGTGATAGGATCGACTCTGGCTAGGTGATTCTTCTACCCCTCGAGTTACCACCCATCAGTAAGCAATATACTTTACTTTATCTTTCAATTACCTTTGAGTTGATTCTTTTGGTAGTCATAATATTGGAGCTGTAGGACTGTAGGTACAACAAATGACACGTGAATAATCACAAAAGATAACACCATATTGAAAGGAGTAAGTTACACAAATAATGAAAGGCATATGAGATAAATAATTCGTGAACTTTATTTAGCAACAAGAACCCATAAAACTTGGTATCCACATATGTATGAAGATTTGAAGGTGACTATGTATGGGAGCATATGAACATGTGAAAGAGTGGAGACACAGTTAGTATTTGTGTCGGAGTTGGTAAGTGCCTTTATGTGCCAAGGAAGAATCTAGATTTCATGCCAAGTAATACGAAATTAAGTAGCCTTACATACCTCGCTATTACCTCGAGATAACCTTCCCTTCTTCCAAATATTTATCTATGACATAGTAGATGATAAAACTAGTATTAGCAACCAATAGATACATCTTGACAGCCTAATCTCATATAAAAATAACGTATGGGCAACAAACGGATAATTATAAACCCGAGTGTGTTCTTTCAACCTTTCCGCCCCTAATCGTATTTTCTAATACACATTCTCAAATATATATATATATATATATATATATATATATATATATATATCGTGTGCAGCGTGTTGTAGTGCCATAATAGTCTTACAACAACCTATAAAGCATAACACATAACAATTCTATGCAACATACAAATAGGCAGCATAATGTTACACCCCTTCGCTACATTTTGACGTCGACAATTCCGAACCTGTTTCAACTTTACCCAAACTATAGCCTTCCATACATCATCCCACAAGTTTGTACTAAGAACACTATTGCGATATCCTATAAGAACTCATTTTTGTGGACTGTAAAAGTGGTGCAACAGCTTAGTTACATCACTAACAAACTATAACTTGTTAAATACATGAGTCTTAATTCATAATTCATCCAACCACGAAGAGAAAATCCTCTTGAATAACAAGAAAATTTCACAACAATCCTTAGGACACATGCTGTCCAAATTTCCAGCACAAGCATAACTAGCATATATTTCTTGTTTGTCATGGGATAAGTATAAAAGAATAAATGGGTATTTCCACTTACCTTAGCCTTCAAGATTAAGGTTTCCTGCAAGAACCCTAGAGGGTTGTATTGGCTGCCTTGTGAAATGAAGTAAAGAGAAAAAGAAGAGTTTTTAGGAAGCTGAAAATTTATTCCAAAGTGAAATGATTTAAGGGGGTGTTTTTGAGCCCTTTTAAAGGCTCTCTTTGGCCGACTTTCTCAGAGCTTTTGACCACATATTACCACATATCAATAAACTGGTGAGGCAATAGCTTGGTCCGGGGGTGCTTTTGAGCCCTTTTTGGCTGACATTCTCAGAGTTTTTGACCACATATTACCACATATTAATAAGCTGGTGAGACAGCAACTTGGTCCTCACACTTGGGCCTAAGTGGGTCTCAAAGTTGATGGGCCTGGGCTGCCCATTTTCCTAATTCCTCTTCACTTAGTTTGGGCCTAATTATTTAAGTGGGTTGTGATGTACTTGGTCCCTTTTATTATTCATCTTGGGCTATAAGTATTGTCCATTTATGATGGTAAAACACGGGCTAAAGTTACACTCTTAACACAGACTTTATTCACTATCAAAAAAATTAATCTAGCAAATTTAAGCTAAGAAAGTAGGTGACTCACCTGCTAGCTTCCTAAGTCCTACAAGCACCTCACTTCTTCACCTCGTTTAAGGTCATGATCTCCTCAATTTGACTTAAAACTTATTTACACTCGACCTTCTTCAGTATTACACATACATATCACCCTCTAATTTGAGATTCAGGCACTTTTAAAAATGGGTGCCAATTTGACCAAACCATATCATGTTTCATTTGTATAGTACTAGTATTGTAAGATGTGGGGTGTTGCAATATCATAGGTATATACCATGTCCAACATAAATCTCTACTACATAGATAAAAGCGGGGGCAAGACAAAGCAACCAGGCTCACCCTCATAGTCAAATAGAACATATAGAAGAGTGTATCAATACATCATAGGAGAAACATAGATAAACATCCCCAGAATGGAGGACTCGCCAACTAGCTTAAGTGGTACCGAATTAGCAACATGGAGGAGGAGGATGATCAACTTGCGCTCCGATTCGTACATGGTGATATCATGTAGGACAGAGTATGAGTTAGTACATTTGAATGTACTAAGTTAGTAGGCGATGGGCAATACTTAAATGCATAACAATAGGCAATGGGCATAATATAACAATACGACATGTATGATCAATCCTTAAATAACACATGCTTAAGTAACTCATGCTTATATAGGATATCTTGTATGTGAAGAGACCAAGTTAGATTTCCAAAGTATAAACCCCTTAGTAAGTTGATGATGATCTCACCCATTACCCTGGTGTATGAGGTACAAACCCCTCAAATAGGTTAGTGATAATCTCACCCATTGCCCTAGTGTGTGAGGTATAAACCCCTCAACTAGGTTAGTAATGATCTCAGCCATCATCCTAGTGTGTGAGGTACAAACCTCTCGACTAAGTCAGTTATGATCTCATCCATCACCCTGGTGTGTGAGGTACAAACCCCTCAACTAGGTTAGTGGAAATATCACCTACCATCATGGTGTTTGAGATATTAACCCCTCAACTAGGTTATCCGTGCTCTTAGTCCCCCCGGATCGGACATGGCCTAATGCAACACATTATATAGAATATATCATATGCACAAGCTCTTTCCATCATCATAACATCATTCATATCCCATCTCATTCTTTGGACCTTCAACTCCACAAGAAACCATAACCGGACATTTTATCAAACACTTAGAAGGTGTGCAATGCTAGTATAAAACCATGCAATTTAAGAGTGAAATCATGCTAAAAAAATCAGTGTGAAGCCATCAATAGATACTTGGTAATACCCTCAAACAATATATCAATACCCTTCACTAATCCTCACCATACACCTTAGATTCATAGCTCCAAATATTGTTAAACAGACACAAAATCATAAAACCAACATAGTGTGCAATAATTTTAATAATATTTAAGACCCATGAATAAATCAACTCCAAATCATGTAATTTTTTATTAAAGAGAGCTTGTATATCATGAGTAAAAGGAACCCATGAAAGAAACCCACATACCTTTGCTTTGTAGAGACTCTTGGTGAAGATTGAAAATGGAGGCTCGATGCTTGAAAAAGAACCTTGAAGGAAATCCTTAGATTCGAAAGAGGTTTTGAGACTTGAATTTAGGAGTGAAAATATGTCTAAGTGTTTGAGTGAGTACTGGGGAATATTTAGGATGATATGAGGGTGAAATATGTCTAAATATAGGTAAATACACGTTTGGAAACACTTTGGCCCAAGACTTAAAAGTCTTGGACTGAAGTCAAAACTCGTAGAATTTTAACACTAGTGCACGCCCTTGGTGCGTCGCGCTAGGGGCACAGAAAGCTCACTGAAATTTGACATTTGGAAAATCAAAAATTGCTAATCATTTGCTCTAAAATCGGGGTTAGACCCTTTTTCTCCTAATTTTGACCCCCTGAAAAAGAATATCAATTCAAATTTTTGATATCACGCACGGTTTTTGAGGTATATGTAAATTACGAATCTGAGCACTTCAGATGCACATTTTAGGCACTATTCGGGGTTGTTTCAGAATACATTGATAAGGTCTACAAAATTTTATCCATCATGGGTGTTTCGCCAAAGGATAAGCCAGAGTTGGTAGCCTACCAACTCAAAGGGGTAGCTTAAATATGGTACAATAAATGGAAGGAAGAGAAGGGAGTTTGCTATGTGTTGCTTTGGGAGGAATTCAAGGTGGCCTTCTTTTATAGGTTCTTCCCCCTTAAACATAGCAAAGCTAAGTTGGTGAAATTTATGAATTTGAGACAAGGGTCAAAGAGTGTGAGGGAGTATGCCTTCAAGTTTACTCAACTTTCAAAATATGCTCTATATTTTGTGTCCAACTCAAAATCTAGGATGAACAAATTTGTGATGGGTGTATCCGACTTGGTTAGTGAAGAGTACTAGTCCCCATGTTGATTAGTGACATGGAGTTGTCACATAAGGTGACCTTTGCCGAGCAAATGGAAGGGGAGAAGTTGTGGAAGAGGAAGGGCCATGAGGCTAAGATGGCTCGTTTTGAGGGCAAGTTCCAAAAGGGTGTCCAGATATACCAACACCAAGGGTCCTCTCATTCTTCCAATAGGGGGTTTGCCAATGACTTCCCAAGGCCCTAAGGTGTTGGTTTTGCGGTTGCTAAGAAGGTATATCCTAGGTATGGTAAGAGCCATAGGGGCCCATGCTTGAGAGATACTAATGTATGCTTTGGTTGGGGGGAAGTGGGTCACAAAAAGGTAGATTTCCCTCTAGATCGCAACAAAAGGGAAAAGAGGTTCACCCACAAGGTGCTAATGTGATTCCTTTAGGGAGGTGGTTGACAAGATAGTGCCCCAAGGCACAATCAATTTTATGCATTGCATGGGAGGCAAGGGGTTGATGAAGTCCCCGATGTTGTCACAGTATGTTAAAAAACTTTGACTTTGATATGTATGCATTGATTGATTCGGGTACCACTCTTTTTTTGTTAAACCCTTTATTGCCCAAAAGTTCCATGTTAACCTTGAATTTGCATGAGTTATATGAAGTGTCTACTCCTATTAGTGCATCTATTGTTGCTAGAAAAGTTTATAGAAGTTGTCCTATTTTCATCTTGTATAAAATGTTGCCTTGTAATCTTGTTGAGTTAGACAAGGTTGATTTTGATGTCATTCTTAGTATGGATTGGTTGCATGCCTACTATGCTTCTATTAATTGTATAACCCATAGGGTCAAATTCCAATTTCCAAATTAACCTGTCCTTGAGTGGGAAAGTCAAGATGTGGTGGTCAAGGGTTGATTCATCTCTTGCATTAAAGCACGTAAGTTGATATCTAAGGGGTGTCTTTACCATCTTGTGAGAGTTAGGGATGTGGAGTCTAAAGCCTTCCCATAGAGTCGATCTTGGTTGTAAATGAGTTTCTTGATGTCTTCCCAAATGACATTTTCGATGTTCCTCCCGAAAGCAAAATAGACTTTGGCATAGACCTCCTCCCCGATACTCAATCCATCTTTATTCCCCTTTACTCTATGGCCCCAGCAGAGTTGAAGAAGTTGAAGGGACAATTGAGGGACTTTTTGGAGAAGGGATCTATTACACCTAGCCAATCACCTTGGGGTGCTCCGATGTTTTTAGAAAGGGAAGGATGGGTCCCTTAGGGTGTGTATTGACTACCGGCAACTTAATAGTGTCACCATGAAGAATAGGTATCCTCTTCTAAGGATTGATGATTTGTTTGACCAATTGCAAGGGGCTAGCCATTTCTCTAAGATTGATCTTCAGTCCGAGTATCATCATGTGAAGGTGAGGGAGTGTGATATTCCCAAGATGGCCTTATGGAATACATATGGGCTTTATGCGTTTATTGTGATGTCTTTGGGTTGACCAATGCACCGACCATCTTTATGGACCTAATGAATAGAGGTCGTTAAACCCTACCTTGATTCTATTCGTTGTGGTCTTCATTGATGACATTTTGATCTATTCTCGTGGTGAAGAGGAGCATAGGGCTCATTTGAGGGTTGTGTTGCAAAGATTGAGTGTGGAGAAATTGTATGGTAAATATGAAAAATGTAAATTTTTATTGAGGGAGGTTGCCTTCCTAGGACATGTTGTGTCGGGGGATGGTATTAAGGGGGATCCTAAAAGACCAATGTGATTAGGAATTGTATTGATCCTATTAGATATTAGGAGTTTCTTGGGTTTAGTAGGCTATTATCAGAGGTTTATGTATGAGTTCTCTTCTGTTGCTTCTCCGACGACAAAATTAACTCAAAAGAAGGATAAGTTTGTGTAGACCAATGAATGTGAGAGGAGCTTCCAAACATTAAAAAATAAGCTTGTGTCTGTTCCTATATTGTCACTACCAGACAGGCTTGAGGGATTTGTTATGTATTTTGATGCT
The DNA here is from genome assembly GCA_025774065.1 of Solanum ossicruentum. Taxonomy (NCBI): domain Eukaryota; kingdom Viridiplantae; phylum Streptophyta; class Magnoliopsida; order Solanales; family Solanaceae; genus Solanum; species Solanum ossicruentum. The sequence continues at coordinate 22,643 of JAOTQR010096836.1, read as the reverse complement.
TCCAGGGTTGGTTTAGTTTGTGTGTTGATGCAAAATTGTATGTTCATAGCCTATGCTTCTAGACAACTCAAATTATATGAAAAGAACTACCCTACCCATGATCTAGATTTAGCCGCCGTGGTGTTTGCATTAGTAATTTGGCATCACTACTTCTATGGGTTGCATGTAGATGTGTTCACCGATCATAAAAGCCTCCAATATGTCTTCACTCAAAAGAATCTCAACTTGAGACAAAGGAGATGGTTAAAACTTTCTTAAGGACTATGATATGAGTGTGCATTATCATTCGGGTAAGGAAAATATGGTGCTGGATGCCTTGAGTAGGGCATCCATGGGTAGCCTAGCTCATGTTGATAGTAGTGAGAAGGAGATGGCTAGGGAGGTGCATCAGTTGGCTAGATTGGGAGTTAGGTCGAAAGAGGATGGTAATAATGGTATGGTTGTAATTGATGGTTCTATGTCTTCTTTGGTTGATGAAATGATGGCAAAACAAGATCTTGATCCCTCCTTGTTAGAATTGAAGGCTTTTGTAAAAGAAGAGAAGGTGGAGGTTTTCTCCCAAGAAGGAGATGGTGCTCTTAGGTACCAAGGTAGGTTGTGTGTATCTTATGTTGATGGTTTGATAAAAAGGATTCTTGATGAGGCCCATAACACTTTTTATCTATCCACCTCGGCTTCACCCAAAAGTATAGAGATTTGAGAGATGTGTATTGGTGAGGAGGCATGAAAAGGGACATTGCCAAATTTATTTCTGATTATCATACTTGTCAACAAGTCAAAGGCAAGCATCAAAGGATGGGTGGCCTAGCCTGAGACATTGAGGTTCCTACTTGAAAGTGGAAAAAGATAAATATAGATTTTGTGGTTGGGTTGCCCAAGACTAGAAAGGGTTTTGATTCCATTTGGGTTGTGGTTGATAGGACGAAAAAATTAGCTCACGTTCTACTAGTTAAGATCACATTTGGGGCTGAAGATTATGCAAAGTTATATATTCATGACCTGATAAGGTTTCATGGGATTCCTTTGTCAGTCATATCAAATAATGGGGCACAATTTACTTCACATTTTTGGAGATCTTTCCAAAAGGGTCTTGGTACTAGAGTTAAGCTTTCTATGGCCTTCCACCCTCAAACGGATGGCCAATCCGAGAAAACCATCAAAATCCTTGAGGGTATGCTTAGAGCATGTGTATTGGAGCTTGAAGGTAATTGGGATGATCATCTTCCATTGATTGAGTTTGCTTACAACAATAGTTATCATTCTAGCATCGGTATGGCTCCTTTTGAGGCTCTCTATGAGAGATGTTATAGATCACCGGTCGAATGGTTTAAGGTTGGTGAGATAGATTTATTGGGACTTGATCTGGTTATGGAGGCTCTTGAGAAAGTTAGGAAAATGGGGAAAGGTAGAAGACAACCCAAAGTCATTAAAAACCCTATGCCAATGTGAGAAGAAGAGACCTTGAATTCAAAGTTGGTGATTGGGTTTACCTAAATGTTTCACCCATGAAAGGTGTGGTCTGTTTTGGTAATAAAGTTAAGTTCATCCCAAGACATGTTGGTCCTTATGAGGTCATGAAAAGGATTGACAAGGTAGTTTATGAGTTGAGGTTACCTAGTGAGGAAATGTGTTGGTGATCTGAATGCCATTGTACCTCTTGATGTTGTAGGTGCAGTTGAGGATAATTTGACATATGAAGAGGTTACAATTCAGATTTTGGACAGGCAAGTGAAGAGATTGAGAAACAAAGAGGTGGCTTCTGTTAAAGTCCTTTAGAGGAATCAACAAGTTGAGAGCGCTACTTGGGAGGATGAAGCGGACATGCGAAGGTGATATCCTTACATTTTTTCACTCCACTAAAGCTTAAGGTATTGATCGAAGTCCTTTATATGATCTCAAGTCCTAAGTTCATCCCCATGTCATTGCATATGTTCATGTTTAAATTGACAAGTTCATGATGATTTTACGCTTATGATGAAGCTTTTGAAATGATGTTTAAGTGCATTGTTTAAGCTCTTTGGGGGCTGAAATTGTCATATTTGTGCATCTTATATACATCTCTTTGACATTCAGGGGTGAATGTCCCCAAGAGGGAGATATTGAAATGACGCCAAAAAATTCTCAAAAATGTATCTCGGAAGTGTCCAGAATTGTAATTTCTTTATATCTCAAAATTTGTGCGCAATATCAAAAATTTGAATTTATATTCTTGTTCAGAGGGTCAAAATTATGGGAGAAAGGGTCTAACCCCAATTAGAGAAAACGATTAGCAATTTCGATTTTCCAAATGATGATCTTTAGAAAGCTTTTCGTGCCCCTGGTACGATGCGCCAAGGGCGCGGAGATGAAGGAATTCACTTTCGAATCCTGTCTGTGACGTGGACATGCATACCTTTCTATGTAGTTATTTTTCTTGAGGTCCAAGACTTTGAAGTCTTGGGCCTAAGTGTCTCCAAACATAAAAATACCCATACTTAACCATTTTTCACCCTCATATCATTCTAAACATTCTCCAATACTCATTCAAGCATTTAGCCAATATTTTATCTCCTAAACTCAAGTCTCAAAGCCCTCTCTAGATCTAAGGATTTCCTTTCAATCATCAAGTCCCCATCTCCAATATTCATCAAGTTCATATCCAAAGCTAAGGTATGTGGGTTTCTTTCATGGGTTCCTTTCACCCATGATACCCAAGCTTCATTTTACTCTAATTTGCATGATTTACAGTTGGGTCTATCTTATTGTGAAAATCATTACAGACTATGTTGAAGATCATGAAATTGTGATTGTTTTGCTATATTTTGAGTTATAAAACCAAAGTCCATTGTAAGATTTGGTGAAGGGTTTTAATGTAAATTGCTTGAAGGTGTTACCAAGTATCTATTGAAGGTTTTACATTGAATTTTATACAGTGATTTCTCTCTTAAATTGCATGATTTTACACTAGAACTACACACCGTCTAAGTGTTTGATAAAATGTCCAGCTATGATTTCTTGAGTAAGTGAAGGTCCAATGCATGTGTTATGAGATGAATGACTATATGATGAAGATATGATAATGATATGATGAAATGAATGCATGAATATAGTGCTCTCTATGTTGTGTTGGAACGTGTCCATGCCCTACCCGAGGGTTGTATACCGGGTAACCTTGTTGGGGTTTGTACCCATCAACCTATCGGGGGGTTTGTACTCCGGCACCAAGGGTAGTAGCGTGTGACGATCCACAAAACTATTGATGGGGTTTTTACCTCTATAACCAAGGGTGGTAGAGTGTGATGATCCACCAATAGTTAATGGTCTCTTCTGATACATATGTTCTATTATGTATAAGCATGTCTAATTTAAGCATTAATCATGCATGTCATATTGCTACTATGTTATCTATTTCTTATCTCTATGCATTTTGATTATCATGCCTTTCTATTATTGTATTGCATCCTAGATACTTAGTACTTTCAAACGTACTTACACATACTTTATGCCTACATGATGTCACCATGTAGGAACTACTTTGATTATTATGCCTTTCTATTGATGCAACGCTTGATCATCCTATTCCTTCACGTGGCTAGTACTTCTTCTATCAAGCTCATTGGTGTGTCCTCCATTCCGGGTACGTTACTTATGATCTCGTGCTTTGTATTAAGACTTTTCTCTCTTTGGGTATTTTATTGACTATGAGAGTTAGCCCGATCACTTTGTCTTGGCCCCCACTTTTATCTTTATGTAGTAGAGATGTTGTTGGACATGTTGTGTGTCTATTCAATGAGCTTTGACTCATTTTTGACTTTTGATGCTAATGTTATGAAGTTGTCCCTTAGCCCTGTTTACCTCAAAACGACATGGTTTTAGTCTAGGATGAGTGGGGAAAAGACTAGAATGTTCTTGCTTTTAATAATAAATATCAATTATTGTAATGTGGCAAGTCCGCTACCTGGACTTGCCACACAGTATTATTTGACTGGAAACTTAAAACATGTTGAAATATTATTTTTCTATGAAAATGCACATAAATCGCATTTGGCAACTGCATTTTATGTGTAATTTTTTTGTAAATTTCTTTCCGATCGATTTTTCAGTCCCTTAGAAAATATTATAATCCATCTAAATGCAAACCCACCGGAGGTCCACATCGTGGAATTGTGTTTCTCATCGAAAAATTGTCTTTTAATCCAGTTGCTGTAATAATCAACCAAGACAATTTTCTCACAAAATTTTTCCTGTTGATCTCATTTTCGGCCTCGAATTTTCTGTCGAAGTTTGGTAATTTTACCGAGTTTTACAGATTATCCGTATCTGGGGAGAGTAAAACGTCCCTAAACAGTTCTAGTTTTAAAAGGCATATTTTAACTCATTTTACCATTTTCGACACTCCAAGCTTCGTTTTCAAGAGATTTTTCAAGGGCTATCAAGGCAAATCGATTGGGTAGCTACTTTCTAACCTATTTATTCTATTTTCATTTATTAATTTGTGTTTTTAACTTATAATTTGGGAACTTTTTGGACTTTGATTACTAAGTCTAAATTGATGATTTCTCCCCCATCTTAACTCCGTTTTCGAAATGATTTTCATCATTGAACTCCTTGTTACTTGGGGAACATTTTCATGTAACAAGTTTCTGATTCTGGCTATTTTTTGGCATAGATATTTTGACTATCTTACCCTTTTCATCTGAATTGATTAATCCTAGTGTTATCAGATTTATTATGTGATTGTGATGCTTTATTTAAAAAGATTTTGGTTATTCGAAGTACCGTAGGAAGGGAAAAGCTTTTGTTTTGACTTGATTTGAGACTTTATCTAAGGCAAGTGGACTTCTAACCTTCTATTAAGTATGATTGAACCTTGTATGCTCCTTTGTGCATATATTTGAGTACTTTAGGGTAGAATTGGATCATCTTAGGCTTTGCTCATGAGATTCAATTTGAGTGATTGTTCATATAGTGATTTACTGGCTTGTGGGCTAAGTTTGGATTCATAATATTTGATCTTATGAATTGCTTAATATTGATATTAAGATGGATTTTATTTGTGATACGACTGATATTGGGATTGATATGATATTTATACTTTGAAAATGCTGAAATCATTATGATGTTGACACTTTAACACTGTGATATCATTGAAATTATGTACATTGCATCATTTATTATCTATGCATTTGATAGTTATGGTGGCTACAACCAAGAGATTAGTAGGGTAATATATGGGTTGGCGGCCGAGGTCTCTACCAATCGATGATAGTCAAGGTTCCTGCCAGTGAGCTGGGGTAATATGCCGACTAATATCAGGTTCAAGGTCATTTCTGGATAGGTCTGAGGTCTTTTTGGATGGGCGAGCTTGGATCGAGGTCTTGTTTGACAATGTTCAGGGATACATGGTCCATAATGTAGCCCACACAATTTCATTCTGATTCAATTGATAGATGTGTATTATAGGAAAGACATGCATGACAATTATGTGACATTGCACTGCATTATTTACATCTCATGATATCCACTCCATCTTATATCATGCTTGTATTGATATTACTACTTTATTGTTTATGAGATTGTACACTTATTGTATCATGACTTGAATAACTATTGGATATATTTATATACATGTGTATTGAGATAGCATGAAAGATGATGAGTATATCCATATTAGTATGAATTGTATATTACATTATGATGGGAGTTTTTCTAAGTGCAGGGTTGTAGTTCAGTGGTTTGTGGTTGGGAGTTAAGGAGTGCTTGTGCTCCTCATTGCTTTACTTTAGGTTAGTTACATTTTACTGAGCACCTTGTTTTTTGGTGATCGCCCATTGCTACTGTCATGACCAAAACTAGGGCCCAGATCTGACACGGGGAATAGGGAACCTGATGAGACCCCAAACAATTCTCTTAGCATATCGTAAACACATCCTTGGTTGCGGAAGCAATTAAACAACAACAAGAGAGTCAAAATAGGGATAAAGGGACTAAGGGAAATGTTTGATATCATAAAAACATAAAGAGTCAAGCTCATAGCATAGATACGTCATACTATTCCAACAATACCTCTATACTTAGAATGGAGCGGGGGCCAAGACACTGATCACCCTCATAATATCAAATATCAACATAAAGAAGTTTTAGAAATAACAAGAGAAAGTAGATAGTGTCCACGAACATGAGGACTCACCAAGCTTATCTTCAAGATGTCAAACTAGTCATGTGGAGGAGGATAGTCAAATGTAGCTCCGGTCCCTACATGGGAACATCATGTAGGCATAATGTACGCATTAGTATATTTGAATGTATTAAGTATGTAGGACACAATGCCACAAGAGATAGACAACAAAATCAAAATGCATAATTCTATGCATTGGATAGCATAATAACAATATGACATGTATAATCAATGCTTAAAGTAAAACATGCTTTGCAAATCATTCATCTTACATAGAACATAATATGAAAGTGTGGGAAGAGACCTCAACCGACATAGAATGAGATCAAGGGAACTACAACTTTGAATCCCGATGATTACCCCTCACAAGTAAAGAGGTGGTCTACTTTCCAAGGTAAACCATGCTTCAAACTTTCGGGAACATGACCCAATTTCGAGAAGAACCTCAAGAGAAAGTGTACTAAATTGATCCACTAGGAAAGCAAGGGTAACACCTAATCCTATGGTGATATATAGTTCAAGGAAAGAGAGCACTCACTCAATCCATTGGTGCTAAATCTAATCTCATGGAATATATAAAGAAATCATACTTTTAATAGGAAACATAGAAACAAGACACTAGTAGCTCTAAAACATCTTTGACCTCTAATGGTAAGCCTAACTTCAAAATTATTAGATCATTATCAAAATTACACTTACATTAACATCAACATCAAAGACTCATAAGAGATAAAATCTTTAAGAAAAAGGGCTTAATATGACTTTGCAACATCATTAACATTTTCATGAATTAAACACATCTTTAGAAAGCCAAACATCATCATAAAGTCACTTGACAAATAAATCAACCAATAGATCATCAAAACTTAAAGAATCCTTAAAAAGACATTTTATCAAATACTTGGCGGGTGTGTAGTGCTAGCATAAAATCATTCAATCAAAGAGCGAAAACATGTAAGAAAAACCAATGTAAATCCACCCACCAACACTTGGTAACATCCTCTAACAAGAAACATCAAAACCTCTCATCAAATCTTATACAATAAATCTTTGATGTATAAATCTTAACATGCATAGTTGAACAACATTTCATAAAACCCAATGTAGTTTACAGTCATAATCCATAATAAGTAATACCCATAAGTAAATCAACTTGAAAACATACATTTTATATGAGAAGGAAGGTTGGGCACCATGGATGAAAGGTCTCAATGGTTGAAAACCACATAACTCAAACATGGAGATTTCCTTGATGAAGATTTGAATGAGAACTTGAAGATTGAATGAATTTCTTGAGATCTGAAATAAGTTTGGAACCATTGATTTTTGGATGAAATATTTGTCTAAGTGTTAGAGAGGATTCTGGAGAATGTCATGAATGATATTATATTGAAAAATGACTAAGTATAGGTTTTTTGCGCATAGTAAGGCTTAGGCCCAAGACCCCAAGGCCTTGGACCGAAATAAAGAAAGCAGTCAACAAAATGTACTGGTCTGCGCTCTGGCCATGTCGCGTAGGGCCGCAAATCGATTCTGTTTCTCGTAAATTTTGGAAAACCAAATTTTGATATGGTTGGTCTAAGAATCAATGTTATATCTATTTCCCACTCAATTTTGCTCCCTGATCATGAATATAAAGTTGAATTTTTGATATCATGCACGAATTTTGAGATATATGAAAATTATGATTATGGGCATTTTCGAGGCACATTTTTGGGCACTTTTTGAGGTCGTTTCAATATCTCCCTTTTGAGAACATTCGTCCACGAATGTAAAAGTAACTTATATAATAGAAGTAATCAAGATGGTTTTAGCCCACACAAAATTCAACAATGCACTGAAACATCATTTCAAAAATCTCAACATAAGTATCAAAATCACCATGAATTTGCCAATATAAACATGAATGTATGCAAATGACATGAGGGCTGAAACTTAAGACTTGGAATCACATGAAGGACTTAGTTGTTATCTTGCACAATATCATATTCACAAGACAAGTGTCAAACTCATATCATAGATACATAATATGTCCAACAACCACCTCTACTACATAGATAAGAGCAGGGGCCAAGACAAAGCAACTAGGCTCAGTCACATAGTCAAATAGAATATAAAGAAGAGTGTCTCAATAAATAATAGGAGAAACATAGACTAAGGTCTCCGAAGTGGAGGACTCACCAACTAGCTTGAATAGCACCGAACTAGCCACGTAGAGGAGGATGACTAACTTGAACTACGATTCCTACATGGTGATATCATGTAGGCAAGTGTATATATTAGTACGTTTGAATGTACTAAGTATGTAGGATGCACTAAGTATGTAGGATTCAATGCAACAATAGATAGAAATCATAATCAAAATGCATAATACTAAGCCATAGACATACTATAACCATATGGCGTGTATGATCAATGCATAATTAAAACATACTTAAGTAACTCATACTCATATAGGATATCATATGTGTAGAAGAGACCAAACTAGCTATTCAAGGTACAAACCCCTTGGTGGTTGTGTGGTATACACCTCTTACATGGTTGATGACAATCACACCTTGTCAAAATAGTGGCGAAGTACAAACCCCTCACATGGTTGATGAGTACAAACCCCCAACATGGTTACCCGAGTTCTTATCCCCCCTGATCAGGTATGGTTTAATGAAACACTTTATATAGAGTATATCATATACATAAGCTCATTTCATCATCATATAGTCATTCATCTCATATCTCATGCTTTGGACCTTCAACTCCTCAAGAAACCACATCCAGACATTTTATCAAGCATTTAGAGGGTGTGTAATGCTAGTATATAAACATGAATTATAGAAATGAAATGATGCAAGAAAATCCATTGTGAAACCATCAATCAACACCTTGCAACACCCTCAAGCAATATACATTAAAAACCCTTCTAAAATCTTACAATAGATCAAAGATTTATAGCTCAAAGCATGGCAAAACAGTCATAACTTTACATAGCTTTAACAAAGTGTGTAGTGAATGTCATAATAGGCAAGACCTATTTGTAAATCAACTTTAAATTAGCACTTTTAAGTAAAAGGAGGCTTGGGTATCATGGGTGAAAGGAACCCATGAAAGAAACCCACATACCTTAGCTTAGAGATGATCTTGATGAAGATTGGAGATGGAGACTTGAAGCTTGAAGAGGAACCTGGAAGGAAAACCTTAGCTTGGGATGAGGGTTTAGGACTTGAATTTGGGAGTGAAAATATGGCTAAGTGTTTTAAGTGGGTATTGGGTAATGTTGAGGATGATATGAGGGTGAAATAATGCTACGTATAGGTAAAAACATAGTTGGGAACACTTAGGCCTGAGACCCCAAAGCATTGGACTGAGACATAAATCACTGCCAACAAAATACACCGATCAGCTACGCGGACCTTTCGCCGATCGTCTCTGGAAAATTGAAATTTTGGAAATTTGAAATTGTGATTCAATTACTTTAAAATTGAGGTTAGACCCATTTCCCCCTAATTTCGACTCCTCAAACAAGAATATGAAGTCAAATTTTTGATATCGCGCACGGATTGTAAGATACATAGAATTTAAAATTCCAGGCATTCCGAGGAATATTTTCTGGCACTTATTGGGGTTATTTCACTATCTCCCCGTTAGGAACATTCGTCCCCAAATGTAAAAGAGACGTACAAGACAAAAGTGATCATAAATAAATTAGCCCCAATAAGAATGCAACATTACATTTATAACACCACTTCCAAAATCTCAACATAAGTGTAAAATAATCATAAACTTACCAACTTAAAAATGAATGCAAAAGAATGACATAGGGGCTGAATCATAAAACTTGTAATCACATAAGGGACTTCAAATTAGTACCTTAGGTTTGGGTGGAGTGGAAGAGATAAGGATATCGCTTTTTCATGTCCGCTTCGGCCTCCCAAGTAGCACTTTTGATTTGTTGGTTTCTCCAAAGGACCTTAATAGATGCCACCTTCTTATTCCTCAATCTTTTCACTTGCCTATCCACAATCTGAATTGGAACCTCCTTGTAGGTCAAGTTATCCTCAATAACACCCACAACATCAAGAGGCACAATAGTATTAGGATCACCAAATACATTTTCTCAACATAACGACATGAAATACTGGATGAACCAAATTCATTTCACTAGGCAACTTCAACTCATAAGCTACCTTGACAACCCTCTTCAAGACCTCATATGGACCAACATATCTTAGTCTCAACTTTCCGTTTTTGCGAAAACGGACCACACCTTTCATTGGAGAAACTTTCAAATAGACCCAATCACCCACTGTGAATTCAAGGTCTCTTCTTCTCATATCGGCATATGATTTTGACAACTTTGGGCTATTCTTAATCTTTATCTAATCATCCTAACCTTCTAAAGAGCCTCCATAACTAGATCCGGTTCAGATAAACCTACCTCTCTAACCTCAAACAAACCAACTGGTGATCTATAACGTCTCCTATAAAAAGCCTCAAAAGGAGCCATACCGATGCTAGAGTGATAGCTATTGTTGTAGGCAAACTCAATCAAAGAAATATGGTCATCCCAACTACCCCTCAACTCCAATACATATGCCCTTAGCATATCCTCAAGTGTTTGAAGGGCTCTTTTGGCTTGGCCATTCGTTTAGGGATGAAAGGCCGTTTTAAGGTAAACTTTTGTTCCAAGACCCTTTTGAAAAGACCGCCAAAAATGTAAAGTGAATTGTGAACCACGATCCAATATGATGGACAGAAGAACTCCATGCAACCTCACCAATTTATGGATATACAACCTTGCATACTCTTCAGCCCCATCGGTGGTCTCAACCGGTAGAAAGTGAGCCGATTTCATCATCCTATCAACCACCGCTCATATAGAATCCAGACCTTTTTCTAATATTGGGTAGCCTATCCACAAAATCCATATTAACCACTTCCCACTTCAAAGTAGGAATCACTAAGCTTGGGTTAGGCCACCCGGCCTTTGATGTTTTTCTTTGATTTGTTTACAACTATGGTAACCGGAAACAAATTTGGCAATGTCCTTCTTCATGCCACCCCACCAATACATATCCCTCAAGTCCCTATACATTTTGGTGGAACCGGGGTGAATAGAATAAGAAGAATCATGAGCCTCATCAAGAATCTTCTCCCTCAAACCGTCAACACAAGGCACACACAACCTACCTTTGGTACCTAAGGGCCCCATCTCCCTCTTTGAAGAAAACCTCTACCTTGCCCTCTTTTACCAAGGCCTTCAATTCAAGAAAAAAGGTGTCAAGGTCTAGTTTTTTTATCACCTCATCAACCAATGAAGACTTAGACCCATCAATAACAACCACACTATCATCACTGACTTCCTCTAACCTAACCTCCAATCTAGCCAATTGATGCACCTCGATAGCCATATCCCTATTACCACTATCAACGTGGGCTAGGCTACTCATAGAAAACCTACTCAAGGTATTCACTACCATATTTGCCTTGCCCAGATGATAGTGCACACTAATGTCATAGTCTTTAAGAATTCTAACCATCTCCTTTGCCTCAAGTTGAGATCTTTTTGAGTGAAGCCATATTGGAGGCTCTTATGATCGGTGAAGACATCAACATGCACCCCATATAAATAATGACTTCAAATCTTTAATGTAAACACAACGGTGGCTAACTCTAGATCACGGGCAGGGTAGTTCTTTACATGTACCTTGAGTTTCCTAGAAGCATAGGCCATGACCTTACTATTTTACGTTAGCACACAACCCAAACCAACACTAGATGCATCACAATACACAACAAAAACATCAAGCCCATTTGGTAGTTACAACATAAGAGCGGACACAAGCCTATCCTTCAATGTTTGGAAGCTCCTCTCACGTTCGTCGGTCCACATAAACTTAACCTTCATTTGAGTCAATTTTGTCATAAGGGAAGCAATGGAGGAGAATCCATTCACAAACCTTGTATAATAACCCGCTAGGCCCAAGAAGCTCCTAATATTCAATGGGGTCAATGGTCTAGGCCAATTTCTAATCACGTTGATTTTCTTAGGATCCACTTTTATACCATCCCCCGACACCACATGACCCAATAATGCAGTGTTCTTCAATTGAAATTCACACTTATCATATTTAGCATACAATCTCTCCTCCCTCAACTATTGCAACACAACCCACAAATGAATCATATGCTCCTCCCTACTATGTGAATAGATCAATGTATCATCAATGAAGACCGTAACAAAGGAATCAAAGTAGGGTTTGAAAACCCTATTCATTAGGTCCATGAAGACGACCGATGCATTAGTCAACCCAAATGACATCCCAACAAACTCAAAATGCCCATATCTAGTACGGAATGCCATCTTGGGAATCTCACACTCCCTCACCCTTACTTGATGATACCTCGACCGAAGATCAATCTTAGAGAAGAAGCTAGCCCTTTGCAATTGGTCAAACAAATCATCGATCCTTGGAAGAGAATACCTATTTTTAATGGTAACCCTATTGATTTGCCACTAGTCAATTGACCCATCCTTCTTCTTTACAAAAAATACCAGGGCACGTCAAGGTGATTGACTATGTCTAATAAATCCTTTTTCCAATAAGCCTTTCAAATGTTCCTTTAACTCCTTCGGCTCTGTCGAGGCCATATGCTAAGGGGGAATAGTGATAGGTTGAGCATCGGGAAGGACATTTATGCCAAAATCTATCTCCCTCTTGGGAGGGACTCTGGGAAGGTCAATTAAGAAGACATAAAGAAACTCCTTTACAACAGGAATCGACTCAATGGAAGGGACTTTGGACTCCACACCTTTAACCCTCACAATATGATACCTACATCCCCTAGAAATCAACTTATGGGCTTTAATGCATGAAATGAATCTACCCTTGACCACCACATCTTGACTTTCCCACTCATAGATGGGTTTATTACGAAATTAAAATTTGAACCTACGGGTTCTACAATCAATAGAAGCATAGTAGGCATGTAGTCAATCCATCCCAAGAATGACATCAAAATCAAACATGTCTAATTTAACAAGATAACAAGAGAACAACTTGTTCAAAATGTAAATAGGACATCTTCTATAAACTTTCCTGGCAACAATAGAGACACCACTAGGAGCAGACACTTCATATGACTTATGCAACAACTCGAGGACAACATGGAATTTTTTATCTACAAAAGGGGTAATAAAGGAAAGAGTGGCACCCGGATCAATCAAAGCATACACATCAAAGTCAAAGATTTTCAACGTACCGGTAACAACATAGGGGACCTCACCAAACCCTTGTGTCCCATATAGTGCATAAAACTACCTTGGGGCACCACTATGAGGACCACCTCTACCCAATTGGAATGTATTAGCACCTCTGCCCTTGCCACGATTTCTTAGACAATCCATCTTCTTGTTACCAATCTCCCCACATTCATAACATGCATTAGATCCCTTCAAACATGGGCCTCCATGGCTCATTCCACATTTAGGGCACACATCAATAGGAGCCACCCCTCCAACACCTTGGGACCTAGGAAAGTCATTGGCAAACCCCTTATTAGTAGAATGAGTAAGCCCTTGTCCTTGACGAAATTTAGAACCCTTTTGGAATTTACCCACAAACAGGGCTCTCTTGACCTTATGCCCCCTCTTCTTCCTCAATTTCTCCTCCTACATTTGCTCGGCATAGTTCATCAACAGAGACAAGTCCATGTCACTAATTAGCTTGGTGGGTCGGAATTCTTCACTTACCAAATCGGAGACCTCCATCACCAACTTATTCAACCTAGATCTAGGATCAGCCACCAAATGAGGAGCATACTTTGAAGGTTGATTAAACTTGAGGGCATACTCTCTCACACTTACAACACCTTGTTTAAAGTTCACAAACTCTACCAACTTAGCTTCCCTAAGCTCAAGAGGGAAAAACCAACTAAGGAAGGCCAGTTTTAACTCCTCACAAACATTACCAATCCCCTTCTCACCCTTCCATTGGTCATACCATATTTGAGCTACCCTTTTGAGTTGGTATGCCACTGACTCCGCCTTTTCATTCGGCCCAACACCCATGATATACAAGATTTTGCAGACCTCATCAATGAACTCTTGTGGATCTTCATCCACCTTTTACCCTTAGATGACCAGAGGATTCATCCTCATGAAGTCTCTTACCCTAGCTCCCGGGGTAGTAGAATAAGGGACTTGGGCCCCTTGATTGACTTGGTTGGCCACCACTTAGGAAAGCATAGTGAGAGCATCCCGGAGCTCCCCATTGGTAGGTTTCTTCTTAGGAGTTTAGGCCCATCTTCCTCTAGCGTTTGGCATGATCTAGCATAGCAAATAACAATAGTTAGGAGAAAAAACTCACTACAACTCTATCACATGATGTAGAACATGAAGGAGGGAAACAACTCCTAAAATGTCTCATAGTCTCCTACTCATAGTCGTGGCATGCTTCACAATAATGAATAGGACTCTAATCGAGTTGTGGGTTGAACTCCGAGGATCTATCAACCTATTGCTCTTATACCAAGTTTGTCATGACCCAAAATAGCCTAAACATGAAATGGCAAATGGGGAACACGAAGGAACCCCAAACAAGCCTCTTAACTTATCATTACACATCATCGGTCGCGGAAGCATATAAAAACATTAAAGATCAAGTATATGGCAAAGGGGATAAGGGAAAACCTTGTCCAATATCATAGTCAAGAGACAAGAGTCAAACTCATATCATAGATACATAACATGTCCAATAATCACTTCTACTATATAGATAAGAGCGGGGGCCAAGACAAAGCAACCGGGCTCAGCCTCATAGTCAAATAGAACATAAAGAAGAGTGTCTTAATACATAGCAGGAGAAACATAGACTAAGGTCGTTGAAGTGGAGGACTCACAAAGTAGCTTGAATAGCACCGAAGTAGCCACATGGAGGATGATGATCAACTTGGGCTTCGGTTCCTACATAGTGATATCATGTAGGCAAGAGTATGCGTTAGTACATTTGAATGTACTAGGTAAGTAAGATGCAATGCAACAATTGATAGGCATCATATAGAAATTACAAAATATTAAGCAATAGGCATACTATAACAATATGGCATGTATGATCAATGCATAAGTATAATATGCTTAAGTGACTTATATGCATATAGGATATCATTTGTGTAGAAGAGACCAAGCTAGCTATTCAAGGTACAATCCCCTTAGTGGTTGTTTGGTATAAACTCCTCACATGTTTAATGATAATCCACCTTATCAATATGGTGGCGAAGTACAAACCCCTCACATGGTTGACAAGAACAAATCCCCAACATGGTTACCTGGGCTCTTATCCCCCCGAATCGGGTATGGTCTAATGCAACACTTTATATAGAGTAAATTATGTACATAATCTCATTTCATCATCATATAGTCATTCATATCATATCTGATGCTTTGAACTTCATCGCCTCAAGAAACCACATCTGGACATTTTATCAAATACTTAGAGGGTATGTAATGCTAGTATAAAACCATGAACTACAGAGATGAAATCATGCAAGAAAATCCATTGTAAAACCATCTATCAACACCTTGCAACACCCTTAAGCAATATACATCAAATCCTACTCAAATCGTAGAATAGATTGAAGACTTATGGCTAAAAACATAGTAAAACAATCAAGAAAGAACTCTTTACTTTCCCAAAAATACAACATGAGGACCCAACAATTCACTTCCAATACCATAGGTGTTTTAAATGATTTAAAGACACTGATATACATCATTTAATCATCATATAATCATCATAACATCATTCAACTCATAAGACATGCATTGGATCTTTAATTCCTCAAGTAACCCTAGCTGGACATTTCATCAAACATTTGGCAGGTGAGAAGTGGTAGTATAGGACCATGCAATTTAGAGATGAAATTATGAAAGTAAATCCATTATAAAACCATCAATCAACACCTTGCAACATCCTCAATCAAGATACATCAAAACCCCTCATCAAATCTTACAATAGGTCCAAGATTTATAGCTCAAAATATAGAAAAAAAGTCACAACTTTACATAGCTTCAACATAGTGTGCAATGAATTTCATAATATGCAAGAGCCATTTGTAAATCAACTTTAAATCATGCAATTTAAGTAAAAAGAGGCTTGGGTATCATGGTTGAAAGGAACCCATGAAACAAACCTATATACCTTAGCTTAGAGATGAAGTTAGTGAAGATTGGAGATGGAGACCTGAAGCTTGAAGAAGAACCTTGAAGGAGAACCTTAGCATGGAATGAGAGTTTGGGACTTGAATATGGGAGTTTTAAGCATTGAGGAATGTTTAGGATGATATGAGGGTGAAATAAGGCTAAGTATAGGTTAAAACATGGTTGGGAATACTTAGGCCCAAGACCCCAAAGCCTTGGATCAAGATACAAATCACTGGCAATAAAATACACAAGTCCGCAATGCGGACCTGTCACGGATCATCTTTGGAAATTAAAAATTTGAAAATTTGAAATTGTGATTTGATTGCTCTAAAATCGCAGTTAGATCCTTCTCCCCCCAATTTTAACCCTCCCGAAGAAGAATATGAAATTGCATTTTGATATCGTGCATGGATTTTGAGATATATGGAATTTAAACTTTTGGGCATTTCGAGGCATATTTTCGGGCACATTTTAGCATCGACTCAACTTTCCATAGGCAACTCCAATCCTTATGTAATCTTACCGATTTCTCCTCCAAATCCTGTAAGGACCTATAAACCTTAACCCATTTGCCAACCTTAAAAACACATAGTCCACCTTGGCACCAAAAGCCACCATCTCCCCTTGGGAGAAAACCTTCACTCTACCATCCCTCACCAAACCCTCCAACTCTATTAAGGACAACTCAATGCCTTGCTTAACTTGACCTCCTAAAACTCATAATACCACCCTCAAATAGTCCACAAGCTCTCCCTTACTTCTGGAAATAAGCCAACGTATCATCACCAAAGACCACCACAAACATACCAAGGTAGGGTTTAGAAACCCTATTCATGAGACCTATAGACATAGCTGATGTACTAGCTTAACCAAATGATACTACCACAAATTAAAACATCGAAAGGACACCAAAAACTCATTGACCACTGGAATCGACTTGATAGGAAGGATCTTATTCTCAACATCCCTAACCCTCACAATATGATAGATACACTCCTAGGAAATCAACCCTTAAAGTTTAATTGGACGTCAAGACAAGAAAAGGATTGTAACGACCCCAAAAAGTGCCCGAAAATGTGCCTTAGAAGTACCCAAAATCGTAATTTTCATATATATAAAACTTTGTTAGTTATTTTGAAAATCCAACTTCATAATCTTGCTCAGGGGGAAAATTTAGTGGAAAATAGGTCTAACCCTAATTTTAGAGTAGCCGTATCAAATTTCAAATATCGCAAAAAATGTGATTTAGGAGGGTCAACTTTGAAGGGGTATAGTTCTTGAAACACAAAGTACTGGGTGGCCCATGGCCTATGAAATAAAAGCTCTTTGAATTAGCTTTCAAATGCAATTGGTTTCACCTCATTCAGAGTTCGAATGAAGGATTTATGGCCATTTATGTAGAACTCATTTTTGCAGAAAATGCAAATTCGAGTGAGGTTAGCGCGACACTTCCGCGATGCACCCCTGTTGTTTTTGGTGCCTGTTTTAATTTGTTCGATCAAAGACTTATAAGTCTTGGGCCTAAGGGTTCCCACCCTTGAAAATACCTATTTGCCTTATTTCACCCTTATATCACCCAAAACATTCCCCAATACTCACTTAAACACTTAGATAAATATTTCTCTCAAGATTCAACTCCCAAAGCTCAAGAACAATCATAAGGATTTCTTAAAGAATTTCACTCAAGCATCAAGTCAGCATCTCATATCGCTTTCAAATGATCTCCAAAGCTAACAAATGTGTGTTTCTTTTATGGATTTCTTTTACCCATGATGCCCAAGCCTCCTTTTACTCAAATTACATGATTTAAAGTTGATTTACAAATAGGTTTTGCATATTATGAAATTCACTACTACACTATGTTAAAGCTATGTAAAGTTATGACTGTATTACTATATTTTGAGCTATAAAGCTTGGACCTATTATAAGATTTGATGAAGGGTTTTGATGTATCTTGATTGAGGGTGTCGTAAGGTGTTGATTGATGGTTTTACAATGGATTTACTTGCACAACATCATCTCTAAATTGCATGGTCTTATATCACCATTTCACACCCGCCAAGTGTTTGATGAAATGCCCGCCTAGGGTTACTTGAGGAAATGAAGGTCCAATGCATGTGTTATGAGTGGAATGATGTTATGATGATTATATAATGATGAAATGATGTATATATATTTGTGTAAATCATTTAAAGCACTTATCGTATTGCAAGTGAATTGTTGTGTCCTCATGTTGTTGTATTCTTGGGAAAATAAGGAGTTCTTTCTTGATGGATGAAATATAATGGTTTGATGAGCTAATACTATGAAATGCTTAGTTCAAAAAAGCACGGGCTCCCGAAAAGAAGGTCACTTAATCCAAAAAATGAAGGGCTCCCGTAAGGAAGGTCACTTAATCCAAAAAAGGATGGGCTCCCGAAGGAAGGTCACATAATCCGAAAAAGGGAGCCATGCCAATAAGTCTCATGAGTAGCATCTTTTGTCCCTAGTCTAATAGTTTTATGGTGGTTTTAATGATGATAATATGGTTCGTTCACTAATGTGGTAGTGCATGTAAGTAGGAAGAAGGTTGGATGCTAAGTAGGAGAGATAGGAAATTTAGTTGTAAGAGGTTGCCTTCATAGGTTCTGTGGTGCTAGGTGATAGTATTAAGATGGACCCTAGTAAGACGCAGGTGATTAGCGATTAGCCTAGACTATGAATTCCTTTGGCATCAAGAGCTTCTTGGTCTTAGCGGGCTATTATCGGAGCTTGTGAATAGGTTTTCTTCTATTGTTTCTCCTATGACTTTTTTGACCCCAAGTAAGGCCAATATTGTGACAGATGGTTTGAGTAGGGTGATTTGATAGGTTTGGAGTTGCTATTTGTTGTGTTTTTCCTTTGTGCTATTATGATTCATGTGTGTGTCCCGGATGGTTGTGTGGGTCTATAGTGGCTAGAAAAGATCTATAAGAGTTGCCCAATGGTCTTGTTGCATAGAGTCTTGTCTTGTGATCTTGGTTGACCCTAGCTTGATAGGTCGGAGGTCTTGAGGTTGTTTGGCTACGTGCAAAGCATGCTTCCAATGAGTGTAGAACCCATAAGGTTGTAATATGATGGTTGAGGATGGTCAATTCATTTTTTCAACTATGATGGGTTAGTCATTTCTCTAATATTGATCTTTGATACAGGTTTTGTCCCCAAGTGAGGATGAGGGTAGATGATATCCCTAAGTGTCTTTCGGACTTAGAGTGAGCATTATTTGTATTGATGGAGTTGCTTGGTTGACTTATGCACCAGTGTTGTTTGTGGTTTTCTTAAATAGCTTCTTAAAACCTTACCTTGATATGTTTGTGGTGGTCTCTAGTGATGAGGTATTTATTTGTTTAGAGCTTGTGAATTATTTGGGGATAGTGTTGCAAGTCTTGGAGGATGAGAGGTTATTTGCTAAATATGATAGCTGGGCATTATGGGTGAGGTGAAGGATAGGTTGGCTTAGGAGAAGATCCCGGTGGAGGTGTTGGATGGATGAGTTGAGAAATCGATTGATAATGATGTGGTGTTCGTCAAGGCCATTTGGAAGAGGTGTCTACTCGTATGCGTCTCTTTGGAAGTTGTACAGGAATGGAAAAGCAATATATGTATCTCTGTCATTCTATTCAAGCTTATGATGACATGTCAAGTCCTTTATATGATTCAAAGTCTTATGTGTCAATCCCATGCCATTCCCATGCATTTATGTTTAAGTTAGAAAGTTTATGATGATTTTACCCTTTTAAAGAGATTTTGAAAATGGTGTTTTAAATGTAATATTGCATTGATGTTAGGGCTAATATGTTCATGATCACTCTTCTCATGGACATTTCTTGTACAATCGAGGACGAATGTTCCCAAGGGGGAGATATCGTAATGACCATAAAAAGTGCCCGAGAATGTGCCTTGAAAGTACTCGGAATTGTAATTTTCATATATCTAAAAGTTATGTTCATTATTTCAAAAATTTGACTTGATATTCTTGTTCAGGGGGTCAAATTGAGTGGGAAATAGGTCTAACCCAAATTTTAGAGCAATCGTATCAAAATCCAAAAATCGCAAAAAATATGATTTAGGAGGGTCAACATTGAAGGGGCTTATCTCTTAGAAAACAACGAACTGGTCGCCTACACTACCTAATTAAATCTCTTTGAATTAGGTTTCCAACACACTTTGTTTCACCTCATTCGGAGTTGGGATGAAAGATTTATGCCCATTTTTGTAGAACTCGTTTGTGGAGAAAATGCAAATTCCATTGAGGTTAGTGTGACACTTCTGCGATGCGCCCCTGTTGTTTGTTGTGCCTATTTTAATTTTTTGGTCCAAGACTTATAATTCTTGGGATACGGGTTCCAACACTTGAAAATACCTATACTTAGCCTTATTTCACCTTCATATCATCCAAAACATTCCCCAATACTTACTCAAATACTTGGATTAATATTTTTCTCAAGATTCAAGTCCCAAAACTCAAGAACAATCTTAAGGATTTCTTCAAGGATTTAATTCAAACTTGAAGTCTCCATCTCCAATCTCTTTCAAGGGATCTCCAAAGCTAAGGTTTGTGGGTTTCTTTCATGGGTTCCTTTCACCCTTGATGCCTAAGCTTCCTTTTACTTAAATTGTATGATTTAAAGTTGATTTACAAATGGGTCTTGCATATTATGAAATTCACTGCACACTATGGTAAAGCTATGTAAGGTTGTGACTATTTTTCTATATTTTGAGCTATAAATCTTGGACCTATTGTAAGATTTGATGAGGGGTTTTGATGTATTGAGGGTGTTGCAAGGTGTTTATTGATGGTTTTATAATGGATTTACTTTCATAAATTCGTCTCTAAATTTCATGGTCCTATACTACCACTTCACATCTGCGAAATATTTTATAAAATGTCCAGCTAGGGTTACTTGAGAAATTGAAGATCCAATGCATGTCTTATGAGTTGAATGATGTTATGATTATTATATGATGATGAAATGATATATATATGTGTCTCTAAATCATTTAAAACACCTATGGTATTGCAAGTGAATTGTTGGGTCGTCATGTTGTTGTATTCTTGTTAAAGTAAAGAGTTCTTTCTTGATGGTTGAAATATAATGGTTTGATAAGCTAGTTCTATGAATTGCTTAATCCAAAAAGGGATTGACTCTCGTGAGGAAGGTCAATTAATTTGAAAAGGGATGGGCTCTTGTAAGGAAGGTCACTTAATTTGAAAAGGGATGGGCTCCTATGAGGAAGGTCACTTAATTCGAAAAGAGACAGGCTCCCATAAAAAAGGTCAAATAATCCGAAAAGGGATGGGTTCCCATAAGGAAGGTTACATAATCCGAAAAGGCATGGGCTCCCATAAGGAAGGTCACTTAATCTGAAAAGGGATGGGCTCCCGTAAGGAAATTCACTTAATTTGAAAAGGGATGGGCTCCTATAAGGAAGGTCACTAAATTCGAAAATGGACGGGCTCTCGTCAGAAAGGTCATTTAATCTGAAATGGGACGAGCTACCGCAAGGAATGTCACTTAATCTGTAAAGGAAAGGGCTCCCATAAGGAAGGTCACATAATTCGAAAAGGGACGGGATCTCGTATGGAAGGTCACCTAATTCGAAAAGGGACAGGTTCCTATAAGGAAGGTCACATAATCTGAAAAGGGATGGGCTCCCGTAAGGAAGGACACTTAATTCAAAAAGGGACGGGC
Source organism: Solanum ossicruentum (assembly GCA_025774065.1). Lineage (NCBI taxonomy): Eukaryota > Viridiplantae > Streptophyta > Magnoliopsida > Solanales > Solanaceae > Solanum > Solanum ossicruentum. The sequence goes on along the minus strand of JAOTQR010096836.1, from coordinate 580 downwards.
TCCGGTAAGGAATGTTGCTCCTCCAAATAGGTCTTATGTTATGTCGGTTGAGGTTTCTTTCCGTACTTATATATTACGATCTATATGAGTTGAATAAATTATAAGCATATTTTACTTCATGCATCATGCATACATGTCATATTGATATTTCGATATTCATTGTTTATAATTATTATGCATTTTGATTATGATATCGATCTCTTATTGCATTGTATCCCACATACTTAGTACATTCAAATGTACTAATGCATACTCTATGCCTTCATGATGTTACCATGTCATGCCCAAAGTCTGATTAGGGCGGACTGGCACCCGTTGCCAATAAGGCTCGGGAGAACCAACTTATATCTAAGCATTTTGCATATATATTATAAGTGATATCTATGTTTGGCATGCTTCAAAGGAGATATACGGTTTTAACAAGTTAAAAGGAGACACTTATAGCTAGGTCGTTGGGGCCACGGTGTCTAAAATGCGAGACATGACCACACATTAGTTTACAAAGTCTACAAAGCCTCTAAGAAGGAAAAGTACTTATATCTGTTCGGGACAGGCCCCGTCTGAATTAATTATATAAACT
>JAOTQR010096827.1:0-30320 GCA_025774065.1 Solanum ossicruentum | reverse complement strand
AAATTTTCATGTGATCTATCCAAATTATATATTTTAAAAATTAAAAATAAATTGTGTATATAAAATTTACTTAAATAAGTTTATATTGATATTGAATCAAAATATAAATTTATTTTACTTTATTCTATTTTGTTAGACAGAAAAATCTTAAAGTAATCAAGTTTTATAATGTTAACAACTTGAATGATATTTCAGACATTTTTAATTAAAAAAGTGCTTAACAGCAGTTATGTGCCAAACACATCAACAACTTTTTTTCACCTACAACACTTTTATCCAAACACATAACTGCTTATTTTCAAACAAAAATTCAACACTTTAAAAAGTACTTTTTAAAAGCTATTTTTTTTAGCTAAGCCAAATAGACTCTAAAAAGGAAAGAAGGTCATTTTTTTAAAATGGAACAATTCAAGAGGTAACAACTATTTGATCATGTACTTGGAAACCCCCTATTTGCCAATAGAAATAACCAATTAGGTTTATGACGAAACTTAAATACCGATCACTGATCCAATTTGAATACTAATTGTAAAGGACCTATTACTGGATAATTCATATGTAGACGATAGAATTCACGCTGAGAAAATAATAATCACGAAATGGAAAGTATTGTAACAATTTGTAGTATTTGATTTCAATATGTGAGTGTTACAATCTCTATGAATCCTCTAATTCGCCTTTTTAAGTGTAAATTCAAGGGCTCTTGAGCTTGATCTTGAATCTAAAATTTATTCTTGAAATCGATCTTGAAATTTGAATTTATTCTTGATCTTGTTCTAGAAACTTGAATTTGTTCTTGATTTTGATCTTCAAACTTGAATTTTTTCTTGAGCTCAAGAGCTTTTAAGTTTATTCTTGAACTTGTATGTTGGAATTCTTGAACTTGTATAGAAATTTGTAGTGTTTGATCCACAAACTCTCTTTAGCTTCTTGGTAGAATTTTTGATGTTTCTTTGAATTATGAAGATCCCTATTTATAGTTGTAGAAAAAAGAAAGACTTCCTTTCAACAAATCAAATTTAAATGACATGGCATATTGGGCTTTAATGAAATGGACTTATCATTTTGACATATGGCATCCTATTGGATTCTTTGTTTGACTTGGTGTGCCATGTCATTTGACACGTGGCGCCAAGTGCAAGGATCCAGACTTTCTACGACCTTGATGGAGCATAGAAATCTAGTTCCAGAAAAGTTTTGGACCAAAGTGATGCTCCATGGGAGCCCTCACAGTCCGTGTGAGGTCACACAACTCGTGTGGAGCCTCCATGGAGTGGCCGTTAGCCTTTGGAGGATGTTTGGCCCTTAAACGTGATGTTTTAAACTAAGGCACACCACACTTGGACCCCTCACGGTTCGTGTGACACTTCATGGACCATGTGGTGGGCCGTGTGGTGGCCTAGACTTGAAATTTCCACAATTTTGGGACCAAGTATGGTCACACAACCAAGTACATGACCAGTGTGGAGTAGCACGGCCCATGTGGCCTCTCGTATGGCTTCCAAAGTGAAATTACTCTAAGTGTTAAATCACTGTCTCGGAACTTTGTCTTGAAGTGTTTTCTAAGTGAAATGGTACAGAGGACCATACTGTAACAACCCCAAAATGTGCCTGAAAATATGCCTCGGAAGTGCCCGGAATCATAATTTCCATATATCTCAAAATCCGTGCGTGATATCAAAAGTTTGACTTCATATTCTTGTTCAGGGGGTCAAATTTAGGGGGAAAAGGGTCTAACCACGATTTTAGAGTGAACGATTCACAATTTCAAATTTCAAAGTGTCGATTTCAGTGAGGTTAGCGCGTTACAGGCGAGATGCGCCTCAGTGTTATTCCTATCCAGTTTTTTTTAACTTGATCCAAAACTTTAAGTCTTGGGCATAAGTGTCCCCACACGAGAAAATACCTATACTTAGCCATGTTTTGCCTTCATATCATACAAGACATTCCTCAATACTCACTCAAAACACTTAGTCTTATATTTCTCTCAAAAATCAAGTGCCAAAACCCTCTCAAGATCTTAAGGAATTCAACTAAGCTTCAAGTCTCCATCTCCAATCTTCATCAAGTTATTCTACAAAGCTAAGGTATGTGGGTTTCTTTCATGGGTTCCTTTCACCCACGATGTCCAATCTTCCTTTTTTTATACATTGCATGATTTAAAGTTGATTTATTCATGGGGCTTGTTTATTATGAAAATCACTGCACACTATGTTGGGGTTTATGAAATTGTGACTGTTTTACTATGTTTTGGGCTATGAATCTTTGATCTATCTAGAGATTTGATGAAGGGTTTTGATGTATATTGTTTGAGGGTGTTACCAAGTATATATTGATTACATTAGATTTCTAGCATGATAACACTTTTGAATTGCATGGTTTTATACTAGCATTACACACCTGCCAAGTGTTTGATAAAATGCCTTTTTAAGGTTTCTTTAAGTTTTGATGATCTATTGGTTGAGTTATGATACAAGTGACTCTATGGTGATTATGAGCTTTCTAAAGATGTGTTTAAATTATGAAAATGTGATGATGTTATAGGGCCGAATTAAGCCCCTTTCTTAAGATTATACCTCTTGTGAGCCCTTTGATGTTGGTGTTAATGAAAGGTAATATTGATCATGACTCATTCTTATGATTGAAGTTAGGCTCATCATTTGAGGTCCATGATGTTGAGAGCTACTCATGCCATATCTCTATGTTTATTACAAGTTGTTAAAGTATGATTATCTTATATATTTCGTGGGATTAGACTTAGTGCCGAGTGGGCTAGAGGTGAGTCCCCAAGTCCTAGAACTACATGCCACCATAGGTGAAGGGATTAGAGGCGAGTCCCCATATCTCTAAGAGGTGAGTACCCTAAATATAAGGGCTTGAGGCAAGTACCCAAGTCTGGGCTTGAGGCGAGTACCGGAGTCCAAGAACTAGAGGTGAGTCGCCGGTTCACATAAGGCTTAGTGGATCCACTTAGGCATTAGGAGGTTCACCTTGGCAAGTAACTTTCCCCTTTCCTCCAATGTGGGATTGACATCGGGATTCCGAGTTGTAGCTTGTTTGGCCTTATTTTATGTTGGTTGAGGTTTCTTCCCACACTATGTATTATGAACTATACAAGTTGATTTGGATTGTAAGCATGGTTTTACTTCAAATATCATTCATGTATGTCATATTGTTAGTATGTTATTCATTACTTATAATTATGCATTTTGCTTATGATGCCTATCTCTTGTTGCCTTGCATCCCACATACTTAGTACATTCTAACGTACTAACGCATACTCTATGCCTACATGATGTTACCATGTAGGAACTGGTGCACTGCTTGAACATTCTCCTCCTCCACGTGGCTATTCGATTGTCTCTCAAGCTTGTTGGTGAGGCCTCCATTCCCAGGGCATTGCTTATGATCTCTTGCTATGTACTAAAGTTATCTTTCCTTTATTTAGTATTGACCATGAGGGTGAGCCCGGTTGTTTTTTGTGGCCCCTGCTCTTATCTATGTAGTAGAGGTGTTATTGGACATGTTATGTATCTATGCTATGAGCTTTAACTCTGTTGTTTCTTGATGTTATGATATGGAAGTTTACCCTTTGTCCCAATTCCCTTGTTTATGCTCATCTCTCATTATTATTTTAATTGCTTCTGTGACCAAGGATGTGTAATGATATGCTATGAGGCTTGTTTGGGGTTCCTTCAGGTTCCCGCTTCATCGGTCACGTTTAGGCCTTAGCCTTGGGTCGTGACAAAGATGGTATCAGAGTACTAGGTTGTTAGATCCTCGGAGTCCAACACACCTCATCGATTAGAGTCTTGTTCATGGCTGTGTTGTGTACCACAACTATGAGCAAGAGGCTATGAGATGTTTTAGGAAGTGTTTCCCTTCTTCATGTTCTAAGTCGTGTCATAGAGTTAAAGTAAAGTTACTCCCCCCCTAACGATTGTTCTTTGATAAGCTAGATCATGCCTAACCGGGATGCTCTCACTATGCTTTCCAAAGTTATGGCTAATCAAGCCAATCAAGGGGCCCAAGCCCCTACCTCGGCATCTCGGGTGAGAGACTTCATGAGGATAAGCCCACCAGTATCCTATAGGTCAAAGGTGGATAAGGACCCTCAAGAGTTCATTGATGAGTATACAAGATGCTATCTATTATGAGGGTAAGGTCGGAAGAGAAGGTGAAGTTGGCGGCTTACTAACTCAACAAAGGCATAAATATGATTCACACAATAGAAGGAAGAGAAGGGGGTTAACAATGTGGTTCTATGGGAGGAGTTCAAGGTGGCCTTTCTTAATCAGTTCTTCCCTCTTGAGCTTAGGGAAGCTAAATTAGTGGAGTTTATAAACTTGAAGTAAGGATGAGTGTGAGGAAATATGCCTTCAAGTTCAACCAACTCTCAAAATATTCTCTTCACTTGGTTGCCGATCCAAGGGCTAGTGAAGAGCTGATTGGTTGCAGTCCTCATTCACCAAATGAAACATGCCGGTACACTTTGTTGATTAGTGATATGGATTTGTCCCGCCTCATGACATATGCCGAACAACTTGAGAGGGAGAAGCTTAGAAAAAGGAGAAGTGAGGGATCCAAGAAGGCTCAATTTGATGGTAGCTTCCAAGATCAAGAGTCCTACGATGTTCCAAGCAAGAGGGTTGCCAAGGATGGGGTGGTCAGCCCCAAGTATAATGGTGAAGGTGTTGGTGGACAAGCTCATCATATATGCAACAAGTGTGGAAGGTACCACCTGCGAGATTGCTTAGCTGGATCAGGTGTGTGTTTTGGATGTGCTGGAATGAATCATAAGATGAGGCATTGTCCGTAGGTCCCTAAGAACCATAAGGATGGTCGTCGATGTTCTCAACCATACCCATCTAGGAGTCACTAGGCTTGGCATGGTACTTCACAGGTAAGTTGAAGGTTTTGATTTTAATGGATCCGGATTCCATGATTCCTTTTGGTTACTAGTGGGCTTCTTGTGTGTCCCGAGTAGTTATATGAACCTTTGGTGTCTACCTCTTTATTGAGTGTATTATTGCTAAGAATGTTCATAGGTGTTGTTTTATGTTCATCTTTGTTGAGTGTATTATTGCTAAGAATGTTCATAGGTGTTGTTCTATGTTCATCTTGTCTTAGGTATTGCCTTATGACTTGTTGGAGTTGATGTGGTAGATTTTGATGTCATACTTGGGGTGGATTAGTTGCATGCATATTATGTCCCCATTGATAGTAGAACCCGTAGAGTTAGAATTCGACCCCCCCTAATGAGCCCATCTTTGAGTGGGAGGTTGTCAAGTGGTAGCAAAAGAGGTAGGTCCATTCTTGTTTTAAGGTCTAATTGATCTCTAAGGGTTGCCCCATGTTCTTACAACATAAAGTCTTGTCTTGAGATTTTGGTTGAGCTTAGCTTGATGGGTTGGAGGTCTTGGGGTGGTTTGGCTACTCATATATCGTGATTCCGATTAGTGTAGAACCCCTAAGGTTGTAATAAGATGGTTATGGATGGTCAATTTGTTTGGACAACTACAATGGGATAGTCACTTCTCTAAGCTTGATCTTTGTTTCGGGTTTTGTCTCTAAGTGAGGATGAGGGTAGGTGATGTTCTTAAGTGTCTTTCCAATCTAGGGGTGGGCATTTGAGTATTATTGGAGTTATTTGATTGGATTATCCACCAGCTATGTTTATGGGTTTCATAAATAGGGTCTTAAAATCCACCTTTGTAAGTTTGTGGAGGTCTCTAGTGGCGGAGCATTAATTTATGTAGAGCTTGTGAATCATTTGGGGGTAGTGTTGCAAGTCTTGGAGATGAGAGGTTGGTTGCTAAATATGACAAGTATGAATGAAGGATAACGAGAAGGTGGTTAGCATTCTTTAAGGATTATGATATGAGTGTGCATTATTTTTCCTAGTAAGGCTAATGTTATGGTCGGTGCTCTAAGTTGCCTAGCATGCGCTGATGATGGTGGTAAGGGGTGACTAGAGAGGTCCATCAGTTGGCTAGGGTGGAGGTTGTCTCCTATGGGGGAGATGGTGGTTTATGGTACCAAGTGGTCTAGGTGTGTTTAAGGTTGACAATAAGTTTAGGATTATGAGTCCTTGTAGAATGTAGAGAGAGGTTGGTAGGGTTGCTTAATGATTGGAATCATCTAGGGATATGGTTTTGGTTTGTCCGGTTTTGCATGCTTCTAGGTTGAAGGTGGTGTGGTGATGAATCTAGTGCTATAGAACTCATAAGATTGTAGATGATGTGGAGGATAAGTTGGCCTAAGAGAAGGGTCCGGTGCAGATATTGGATGGATGGGTGGAGAAGTTGATTATTAAGGATGTGGTTTTCGTTAAGGCTCTTTGGGAGGTTCGTCAAGTCGAATGTGTCTCTCAGGGAGCGGCCATGGAAAAGCAATACCCATATCTCTTTTCATTTTTATTCAAGCTTATGATGACATGTCAAGCCCTTTCATGATTCCAAGCCTTATGTTTCAGCCTCTGTGTCATTTGCATGTATCCATATTTATGTTAACAAGTTCATAACGATTTTTTACACTTATGTTGATGTATTGAAAATGGTGTTTTAAATGTATTGTTACATTCTTGTTGGGGCTGATTTGTTCATGATTACTCTTCTCATATATGTTTCTTTGACATTCGGGGGCGAATTTTCCCAAGGGGGAGATATTGTAACGACCCCAAAAAGTGCCCGAAATCATAATTTTCATATATCTCAGAATCTGTACGTGATATCAAAAAATCTGACTTAATATTCTTGTTCAGAGGGTCAAATTTAGGGGTAAAAGGGTGTAACCCCAATTTTAGAGCGAACGATTCACAATTTCAAATTTTAAAGTGTTGAATTCCAGTGAGGTTAGCGCGTTACAGCCGCGATAAGCCTCAGTGTTATTCCTGTCCAATTTTTTCTAACTCAGTCCAAGACTTTTAAGTCTTGGGCCTTAGTGTTCCCACACGAGAAAATACCTATACTTAGCCATATTTTTCCTTCATATCATACAAGATATTCCCCAATACTCACTCAAATACTTAGTCTTATATTTCTCTCAAAATTCAAGTGCCAAAACCCTCTCCGAATCTTAAGGAATTCAAACAAGCTTCAAGTCTCCATCTCCAATCTTCATCAAGATATTCTCCAAAGCTAAGGTATGTGGGTTTATTTTATGGATTCCTTTCACCCATGATGCCAACGCTTCCTTTTCTTATAAATTGCATGATTTAAAGTTGATTTATTCATGGGGCTTGTTTATTATGAAAATAACTGCACACTATGTTGGGGTTTGTGAAATTGTGACCGTTTTACTATGTTTTGAGTTATGAATATTTGATCTATCTTGAGATTTGATGAAGGATTTTGATTTATATTACTTGAAGGTGTTACCAAGTATATATTGTTGGTTTTACATCAAGCCAAGTTCAAAGGAGTTCTATTGGATAAGTTTTTCACAAGTACCAATAGAAGAGTCAACTTTAAATGGGAATATCTCTTATCACAAAATGAACTAGCTGGCCCACGACCTATCAAATTGAAGCTCTTTGAATTTTCTTTCCAACACATCCGGTTTCACCTCATTTCGAGTTCGCAAGAAGGAGTTATGCACTTTTTCGTAAAACCTAAGTTCTGGATATAATTTAAAAAGGCATTTTAATGAGGTGTTTTTGATACTTTGACTCATCCCCAAGGCTTTTTAAGACCTTTATACTGCCCCTTTTTACATTCCTAAACTTCTCCTACACTAATTCTAACCCCTCATTCAACATTAACCCTTAGTTTCAAGAATCAAACTCTCAAAATTGTCTCCAATTCTCATCTTCAAGATTCAAGCTAGGATTCGATTGGGGTTTCAACTTCAAGCTAAATTCTTTTCAAATTCATCTTGCTAAGAGAGGTATGTGATTTTTGATCCTTGATTCAAGGTATATGATTTTTGATCCTTGATTCCTTTCAATCAAGGAGATCCAAACCCCTTTCAAGTAATTTTCATGAGTTTGAGTTCACTTTAAATATGGGTTTTAATTGTTATGATTTATTAAATTCAATTGATATGTGGGATGTACTTTATCTATGATTTTTAGTTACTTAAAGCTCTAATATGCTGGTTTGCATTGAGATTATGAAATTATGAAAGTGCATGTCCCCTTCAAAGCTTGATTTGTGCATTGGTAATCTATATCATGTTTTAAATGTGAATTTTACTCATGTTTTTACTTGAATTTCATTATGTATTGTTGATTTAAGTTGAATCAATATTACCCATGTTAATCTCACCTCATTCATGGCATATGCATTCATGAGCATTGAATTTTACAAAAATTAAGAAGTGGGTCAAGCACAATTATATTTATGTAAATGATTTTGATAAGATTATGGTTATGACAAGAATGTGATCACATATATCTCTATCGATTATGACTCTTTGAGCATTTTGGGTGCTTGCACCATTTTGTATATATGAATGAACTATTCCTATACATGAGTATTATGAATTATGATTTGGCATTTGAGCCAAAGAATAAACTATTATGAATGGTTTGGATATAGAGCCTAAATGTGTGAAACAATCCCAAAAAGTGCCTGAAAATATGCCTCGAAAGTGCTCGAAATCATAATTTATATATATCTCAAATCCGTACGTAATGTCAAAAATTCGACTTCATATTCTTGTTCAGGGGAAAAATTGAGTGGGGTATGGGTCTAATACCTAATTAAGAGCAACCATAGCAAAATTTGAAAATCATAAACATGTGATTTCCAAAGAGCTAGCTCGTCCCTGGCACGAACGCTTTGGGCGCCTCTGTGTGTATTTTTGTGCCAGTCTTTTTCACTTTGGTCCAAGGCTTTTGGGTCTTGGGCCTAAGCCTTTCCATGCATGAAAATACCTATACTTAGTCATATTTCACCTTCATATCATGTAAGACATTCTCCAATACTCTCTCAGACACTTAGAATAATATCTCTCTCAAAATTCAAGTGTCCATTTCTCTTTCAGATATGAAGGAATTCATCTGAGCTTCAAGTCTCCATTCAAATCTTTTTTAAGGATTTCCCCAAAATCAAGATATGTGGGTTTCAACCATTGGGTTCTTTCACCCATGGTGCCCAAACTTCCTTTTTACCTAAAATACATGTTTCTAAGTTGATTTTACATATGAGTTTTCTATTATGAATTTGACTACAAACTATATTGGGGTTTTGTAAAATAATGAATTTATATGCATGTTTTGTGATATGAATCTTGGGACTATCTTGAGATTTGATGAAGGGTTTTGATGTATTTTATAAATGGTGTTACCAAGTAATGGTGGGATGATTTACTTCAAGATTTCGTGCATGATTTCACTCTTTAATTGCATGGTTTTCTACTAGCATTGCACACTCACCAAGTGTTTAATAAAATGTACGGTTATGATTTCTTGAGAAATTAAAGGTCTAATGCATGTCTTATGAGATGAATGCCTTTGTGATGATGAAAGGGATATATATATATATATGATATTCTCTTATATTGTGTTGGAAATTGGCCATGCCCCACTCGGAGGTTGTGAGCTCGAGTAACCATGTCGAGGGGTTTGTACCTTGATAACCGAGTTGAGGGTTTTGTACCTCAATTACCATGAGTGGTAGAGTATGATGATCCACCAACCAATCAAGGGGTTTGTACCTTGAAAATTAGGTTGAAGAGTTTTTACCTCAATCACCATGGGTGGTATGGTGAGACGATCTACTAACCAATTGAGGGATTAATACCTCAATAGACTATGAACTATACAATGATGGTTTTTTCTTGCACATATATAATGTTCTACGTAAGAATGATTTGCTTCAAGCATCTTCCATGCATGCCATATTATTATATGCTACTCATTGCCTATGCTTATGCATTTCAATTATGTTTCTTATCTCTTGTTGCATTGCATCCTACATACTTAGTACATTTAGATGTACTAACACATACTCTATACCTACATGATGTCACCATCTAGGAACCGAAGCCCCACTTGAGCATCTTACTCCACATGACTAGTACAATTTCTCTCAAGCTAGTTGGTGAGTCCTCCATTCCTGGGACAATGTCTATAGTCTCATGCTATGTAGTAAGACTATCTTTCTTTTATGTATGTATTGACTATGAGGGTGAGCACGGTTGCTTGTCTTGGCCCCCGCTCTTATCTATGTAGTAGAGGTGTTGTTGGAGAAGTTATGCCATTATGTTATGAGCCTTGACTCTCTTGATATAATGATTTCTTATGTTATGAATGTTTTCTCCTTTTCCCTTATCTCTACTATTATTAATGTTGTTTAATGCTTCCAAGACCAAGGATGTGTAATGATATGTAAGGAGGCTTATTTGGGGTCCCTTCGGGTTCCCTATTCGCCAAGTCATATCTAGGCCCTAGGCTTGGGTCGTGACAAAATTGGTATCAGAGCACTAGGTTATTAATGGTCCTCGGCATCCAACACACCACGTCAATTAGAGTCCTATTCATGGTCGTGTTGTGCACCACAATTACAAGTAGGAGGCTATGAGACGTTTTAGAAAATATTTCTCTTCTTCATGTTCTAAATCGTGCTATAGAGTTAAAGTAAGGTTTTCTCCCCTAGCGATTGTTCTTTGCTATGCTAGATCATGCCTAACATAAGAGAAAGGAGAGCTCGCACTCCCAAGGAACAATTGGCTCATGGTGAGCTTTGGGATGCTCTCACTTTTCTAGCACAAGTTATGGCTAACCAAGCCAACCAAAGGGCCTAAGCCCCTCCTGCTCTTACACCGACATCTCAGTGAGGGATTTTATGAGGATGAAGCCTTCAGAATACTATGGGTCTAAGGTAGATGAGGACCCACAGGAGTTTATTGATGAGATCTATAAGGTATTGGCATCATGGATGTTAGATCGAAAGAGAAAGTAGAGTTGGCGGCCTACCAACTCAAAGGGGTAGCACAAATATGGTTTAATCAATGGAAGGACGAGAAGGGAATCAACAAAGTGGTGCTTTGGGAGAGTTCAAGGCAGCTTTTCTTAATCGGTTCCTCCCTCTTGAGCTTAGGGAGGCCAAGATGGTGGAGTTTATGAATTTGAGATAAGGGTCTATGAGTGTGATGGAGTATTCCATCAAGTTCAATCAACTCTCTAAATATGCTCCCCACTTGGTTGCTGACCCAAGGTGTAGAATAAACAAGTTCGTGATGGGTGTATCAATTTGGTGAGTGAGAAATGCCGATCCGCTATGTTGATTAGCGACATGGATTTGTCCCATTTGATGACCTATGCCGAATAAATATAGGAGGAAAAGTTGAGGAAGAGGAGGAGTAATGAGGCTAAGAGCGACCGTTTTGAGGGAAAGTTCCAAAGTCAAAAGGGTGGCCAGTTCCATCAAGGCCATAGGTATTCTCATTCTTCTAATAGGGGGTTTTCTAATGACTTCCCAAGGGCCCAAGGTGGTGGTGGTGTGGTTCCTAATAATGTGTATACAAAATGTAGTAAGGCTTATGGGGGCCCATGTTTGAAAGACATTAATGCATGTTATGGATGTGGGGAAGTGAGTCACAAAAAGATTGATTGTCCTCGTAACAACAACAAGGGTAAGGAGGTTCATCCACAAGGTGCAAATGTGGTTCCTCTGGGGAGAGGTGGCCAACAAGGTGGTGCCATAAGGCACAATCAGTTCTATACACTCCAAGGGAGGCAAGGGGTTGAGGAGGTTCCTGATGTCATCATCGGTGTATTAAAAGTCTTTGATTTTTGATGTGTATGCATTGATTGATCCGGGTTCCACTCTTTCTTTTGTTACCCTCGTAGTTTCCAAAAAGTTTCATGTCGAGCCCAAATTATTGTGTGAGTCATATGAGGTGTCTACTCCTATTAGTGCATCTATTGTTGCTAGAAAGGTGAATAGAAATTGTCCTGTTTGTATTTTGCATAAGATATTGCCTTTTGATCTTGTTGAGTTGGAAATAGTGGATTTTGATATCATACTTGTGATGGATTGGTTGCATGCATACTATGCCTCTATTGATTGTAGAACCCGAAGGGTCAAATTCCAATTCCCAAATGAATCTGTTCTTGAGTGGGAGAGTCATGATGTGGTGGTCATGGGTAGGTTCATCTCTTGCATCATAAGTTGATCTTTAAGTGCTGTCTCTATCTTCTTGTGAGGGTAAGAGATGTGGAGTCAAAGATCCTTCCTATAAAGTCGATTTTGATTATAAGTGAGTTCTTGATGTCTTTCTAAATGACCTTCCTGGTGTTCCTCTTGAAAGGAAAATAGATTTTCGTATAAACATCCTTCTCGATACTCAACCCATTTTTATTCCCCCTTACTGCATGGCTTTAGCAGAGTTAAAGGAGTTGAAGGAGAAGTTGAGGGATTTGTTGGAGAAGGATTTGATTAGGCGTAGCCAATCACTTTGGGGGTGTACCGGTGTTATTTGTAAAGAAGAAGAAGGATGGATCCCTTAGAATGTGTATCAACTACCGGCAACTTAATAGGGTCACCATTAAGAATAAGTATCCTCTTCCAAGGATTGATGATTTGTTTGACCAATTGCAAGGGGCTAGTCACTTCTCTAAGATTGATCTCGGTCTAGGTACCATCAAGTGAAGGTGAGGGAGTGTGATATTCCTAACACAACCTTTCGGACTAGGTATGGGCATCATGAGTTTGTTGTGATGTCTTTTGGGTTGACCAATGCACTAGCTATCTTAATGGATCTTATGAATAAGGTCTTCAAATCCTACCTTGACTCATTTTTTGTGGTCTTCATTGATGATATTTTGATCTATTCACATAGTGAAGAGGAGCATATGGGCCATTTGGGAGTAGTGCTACAAAGATTGAGGGAAGAGAAGTTGTATACCAAGTATGAAGAATGTGAATTTGGTTAAAAGAGGTTGCATTCCTAGGTCATGTGGTGTCAGCGGATGGTATTAAGGTGGATCCTAAAAAGCATATGTGATTAGAAATTGGCCTAGACTATTGACCCCATCGAATATTAGGAGCTTCTTGGGCTTAGCAGGTTACTATTGGAGGTATGTGAATGGGTTCTCTTCTATTGTTTCTTCTATGACCAAGTTGACTCAAAAGAAAGCCAAATTTGTGTGGACCGAGGAGTGTGAAAAGAGTTTTCATACATTGAAAGATAAGCTTGTGTCCGCTCCTAATTGTCAGTATTGGAAGGGCTACAGTGGTTTGTTGTGTATTGTGATGCTTCAAGGGTCAGTTTGGGTTGTGTTCTAATGCAAAATGCTAAGGTGATAGCCTATGCTTCTAGACAACTCAAAGTGCATGAAAAGAATTATCCTACCCATTATCTTGAATTAGCCGCCGTGGTCTTTGCTTTGAAAATTTGGCGTCACTATTTTTATGGGGTGCATGTTGATGTGTTCACTGACCATAAGAGTCTACAATGTGTCTTCACTCAAAAAGATCTCAACTTGAGACAAAGAAGGTGGTTAGAACTCCTTAAGGATTATGATATGAGTGTGCGTTATCATTCGGGTAAGGCTAATGTGGTGGCGAATGCTTTGAGTAAGGTGTCTAGGGGTAGTCTAGCTCATGTTGATAATGGTGGTAAAAGGGTGGCTAGGGAGGTCCATTGGTTGGCTAGATTGGAAGTTAAGTCAGAAGAGGTGGATAATGGGGGTATTGTGGTAGTTGATGGCTCTAAATCTTCATTGGTTGAAGAGGTGAAAGCTAAGCAAGATCTTAACCCCATTTTGTTAGAATTGAAGGCATTGGTAAAGGATGGTAAGGTGGAGGTTTTCTCTTAAGGGAGAGATGGTACCTTTAGATACCAAGGTAGGTTACATGTGCCTTGTGTTGATGGCTTGAGAGAAAAGATTCTTGATGAGGCTCATGGTTCTTCTTAATCTATTCACCCCGGTTCTACTAAAAGATGTATAGAGATTTGAGAGAGGTGTATTGGTAGGGAGATATGAAAAGGGATATTGCCAAATTTGTTTTCGATTGTCATAGTTGTCAACAAGTCAAAGACGAGCACCAAAGACCGGGTGGCCTAGCATAAGACATAGAGATTCCTACTTGGAAGTGGAGGAGATTAATATGGATTTTGTGGTTGGGTTGCCCAAGACTAGAAAGGATTTTGATTCCATTTGGGTTGTGGTCGATAGGATGATGAAATCGGCTCACTTTCTACCGGCTAAGACCACATATAATGCTGAAGATTATGCTAGGTTGTACATTCATGACTCGGTGAGGTTGCACGATTTCCTTTGTCCATCATTTCGAATCGTGGTGCCCAATTTACTTCACATTTCTGGAGGTCCTTTCAGAGGGGTCTTTAGTACAAGAGTTAAACTTAGTACAACCTTTCACCATCAAACGGATGGCCAAGCTGAAAGAACTCCCCAAACAGTTGAGGATATGATTAGGGCTTATGTATTGGAGCTTAAGGGTAGTTAGGATGATCATTTGAGTTTGCCTATAACAATAACTATCATTCTAGCATCGGGTATGGCCCTTTTTGAGGCTCTCTATGGTAGACATTGTAGGTCACCGGTTGGGTGGTTTAAGGTTAGAGAGGTGGCTTTCTTGGGACCAGATCTAGTTATGGAGGCTCTTGAGAAGGTTAGGGTGATTAGAGAAAGGTTGAAGACGGCCTAAAGTTGCCAAAAGTCCTCTGCCGATGTGAGGAGGAGGTATCTTGAATTCAAAGTTAGTGATTAAGTTTATTTGAAGGAGTCACATATGAAGGGCATGGTTCATTTTGGTTAGATGGGCAAGTCGATTCCAAGATATTTGGGTCCTTATAGGTTAATGAGGAAGATTGGCAATGTAGCTTATGAGTTGGAATTGCCTAGTGACATAGATTTGATTCATATGGTCTTTTATGTATCTATATTGAGGAAATGTGAGGGAGACCCTAATGCTATTGTGCCTCTTGATGTTTTGGGTGTTGTTGAAGACAATTTTACTTATGAAGAGGTTCCGCTTCAAATTTTGGATAAACAAGTGAAGAGGTTGAGGAGCAAGGACGTGGCTTTCGTTAAGGTCCTTTGGAGGAATCAACAAGTTAAAAGTGTTACTTGGGAGGCCGAAGCGGACTTAAAAAAGCAATATCCTTACCTTTTCCAATACATTCAATCCTAAGGTATTTATCTAAGTCCCCTATGTGATTTCAAGTCTTAAGTTCAACCCTCATTTCATTGCATACATTCATATTTAAATTGAGTTCACGATGATTTTACACTTAGGTTGAGATTTTTGAAATGATGTTTAAGTGCATTGTTGCATCCTTATGTGGCCTGATATTGTCATGTTTACGTCTCACATATACCTTTCCTTTACATTCGGGGATGAATGTTCCCAAGGGGCAGGTATTGAAATGACCTCCAAAAGTGTCTAACAATGTGCCTCAGAAGTGTCCGAAATCGTAATTTCTATATATCTCAAAATTCATGCGTGATATCAAAAATCCAACTTCATATTCTTTTTCATGGGACTAAATTGAGTGGGATATGGGTCTAACACCAATTTAAGAGCAACTATCGCAAAATTTGAAAATCGCAAAAATGAGATTTCCAGAGAGCTAGCGCGCCTCTAGCGCGACGCGCCTTGGGCGCGCCAGTGTGTATTTTTTTGCCAATCTTTTTCACTTTCGTCCAACGCTTTTAGGTCTTGTGCCTAAGCCTTCTCATGTGTAAAAATACCTATACTTAGCCATATTTCACCTTCATATCGTCCAAGAAATTCCCCAATACTCTCTCAAACACTTAGACTAATATCTCAAAATTCAAGTGTCCAAATTTCTTCCGGATCTTAAGGAATTCATTCGAGCTTCATGTCTCCATTCAAATCTTCTTCAAGGATCTCCCGAAAATCAAGGTATGTGAGTTTCAACCAGTGGGTCCTTTCACCCATGGTGCCCAAGTGAAACGACCCCAAAAGTGCCCGAAAATGTGCCTCAGAAGTGCCCAGAATCGTAATTTTCATATATCTTAAAATCTGTGCGTGATATCAAAAATTTGACTTTATATTCTTGATTAGGGGGTCAAATTGAATGGAAATGTGTCTAACTTCAATTTTAGAGGAAACAAATCACAATTTTATTTTCCCAAAATTTTGAATTCCAGAATTGATCTGCGACGATGCCGCAAAGCGCAACCATCACGGACCTGTGTGAATTTTGTCTCCACGATAGGTTTGCATCCCAAACCAAATTTGAACCTGCGTATTTTGTTGTTAACAATTTTTATCTTGATCCAAGGCTTTTGGGTCTCGGTCCTAAGCCTTCCCATGCGTGAAAATACCAATACTTAGCCATATTTCACCTTCATATCATTCAAAACATTCTCAAATACTCTCTCAAACACTTAGGCAATATTTCATATCAAAATTGAAGTGTCCAAAACTCAATCCGGATCTTATGGTTTTCATTCAAGCTTCAAGTCTCAATTTCAAATCTTCTTCAAGAAATTCTCCAAAGCTAAGGTATGTGGGTTTCAACCATGGTTCCCAAGCTTCCTTTTTATCTAAATTGTATGATTTAAAGTTGATTTACTCATGGGTCTTACTTATTTTGAATTTCACTGCACACTATGTTGGGGTTTCATGAAATTGTGATTATTTTTGCGTGTTTTGAGCTATGAATCTTGGATCTATCTTGAGATTTGATGAATGGTTTAGTGTATTGTATGATTGTGTTACCATGTATTGGTGGGATTATTTACTTCAAGATTTCTTCCATGATTTCACTCTTTAATTGCATAATTTTACACTAGCATTGTACACTCACCAAGTATTTGATAAGATATCCAGATATGGTTTCTTGAGGAATTGAAAGTCCAATGCATGTCTTATGAGTTGAAAGACTTAATGATGATGAAGAAAAGTATGTACATGATATTCTCCTATATAGTGTTGGAATTTGACCACTCCCTACTCGGGGGGTTAAGAGCCCAAGTAACCATATCGAGGGATTTATACCTTGATAACCAATCAAGGGTTTTGTACCTTGATAATCGGGTTGAGAGGTTTGTATCTCAATCACCAGGGGTGGCAGGGTGTGAGTATCCACCAACTAATCAAGGGGTTTGTACCTTGATAACCGAGTTGAAGGGTTTGTACCTCAATCATGAGAGGTGGTAGGGTGCGACTATCCACCAACCAATCAAGGGGTTTGTACCTTGATAAACTGTAAACTCATTAATCATGGTCTCTTCTTACACATTTAATATGTTTTATGTAAGCATGTTACTTTAAGCATCTTCCATGTATGCCATATTATTATATGCTACTCATTGCCTATACTTATGTATTTTGATATGTTACTTATCTCGTGTTGCATTGCATCCTACATACTTAGTACATTCAAACATTCTAACACATACTCTATGCCTACAATATGTCACCATGTAGGAATTGGAGTCCCGCTTGAGAATCTTCCTCCATATGGCTAGTGCGATTTCTCTCAAGCTAGTTGGTGAGTCCTCCATTTCGGGGACAAAATCTATGATCTCATGCTATGTACTAAGACCATCTTTCTTTTATGTATGTATTGACTATGAGGGTGAGCCCGATTTCTTGTCTTGGCCCTGCTCTTATCTATGTAGTAGAGGTGTTGTTAGACATGTTATACATTGAACATTAATTCTCTTGTTTGATGTTTATGTTAAGAAAGCTTTCCTTTAGTCCCTTTTCCCTATTTCTAATTCCATTATGTTGATTAATTGCTTCCGCGGCCAATGATATGTTAAGAGGCTTGTTTGGGGGTCCCTTCGGGTTCCCATTCACCATGTCACGTCTAGGCCCTAGGCTTGGGTCGTGACACCAAGCATCTTTTTTTTACCTAAAGTACATGTTTCTAAGTTGATTTTACATATGAGTTTTCTATTATGAATTTGATTATGAACTATGTTGGGGTTTTGTAAAAGTATGACTATTTATGCATGCTTTAAACTATGGATCTTGGATCTATCTTGAGATTTGATGAAGGGTTTTGATGTATGTCGTATGATGGTGTTACCAAATATTGGTGGGATGATTTGCTTCAAGATTTCTTGCATGATTTCACTCTTTAATTGCATCTTTTTGCACTAGCATTGCACACCTACCAAGTGTTTGATAAAATGTCCGGTTATGATTTCTTGAGGAATTGAAGGTCCAATGCATGTTTTATGAGATGAATGAATTTATGATGATGAAAGGGATGCATGTATATGATATTCTCCTATATTGTGTTGAAAATTGACCATGCCCCACTTGGGCGGTTGTGAGCCCCGGCAACCATGTCGAGGGGTTTGTACCTTGATAATCGGGTTCAAGGGTTTGTACCTCAATCACCATAGGTAGTAGGGTGCGAAAATCCACCAACCAATCAAGGGGTTTATACCTTGTAACTAGGTTGAGGGGTCTGTACCTCAATCACCATAGGTGGTAGGGTGCGACGATCCACCAACTAATCAAGGGGTTTGTACCTTGATAACCGGGTTGATGGGTTTTACCTCAATCACCATGTGTGGTAGGGTGAGATGATCCACCAACCAATTGAGGGGTTGGTACCTCAATAGACTATGAACTCTATAATGATGGTCTTTTCTTGCACATGTATAATGTTCTATGTATGCATGATTTACTTCAAGCATCTTCCATGCAATGCCATATTGTTATACTAGTCATTGCCTATGCTTATGCATTTCGATTATGTTGCTTATCTCTTGTTGCATTGCATCCTATATACTTAGTACATTCAAATGTACTAACACATACTCTATACCTACATGATGATGTCACCATGTAGGAACCGGAGGCCCACTTAAGCATCTTCCTCCACGTGGCTAGTACGATTTCTCTCAAGCTAGTTGGTGAGTCCTCCATTTTGGGGACAATATCTATGGTCTCATGCTATGTACTAAAACTATCTTTCTTTTGTGTATGAATTGATTATGAGGGTGAGCCCCATTGCTTTTTCTTGGCCCTAGCTCTTGTCTATGTAGTAGAGGTGCTGTTGGACAAGTTATACTATTATGTTATGAGTCTTGGATCTCTTGATTTATTGATGTCATATGTTATGAAAGTTTCCCTTTATCCCCTTTTCCCTTATATCTACTCTCATTAATATTGTTTAATGCTTCCGTGACCAAGGATGTGTAATGATATGTAAGAAGGCTTGTTTGGGGTCCCCTCAGGTTCTCCTTTCGCCGTGTCACATCTAGGCCCTAGGCTTGGGTTGTGACAATGTGCATTGAAGGGATTTGAAATAACTATTTCCTCTTTTAAAACTATATATATTTATAAGTATTCTTGTAGGATGACAATTGAGCACCGATGGATTAAGGGTTCTCTTCTTTCTTTGAACTATGTGCCTATCATAGGTTATGAAAATCCTATCCGAAATGGATGATGTTCCCATAAGAAAGGTTTCTTAATATGAAATGGTGATGTTCCCATAAGGTGAAGTATAATGTGATATGATATTATGTGTAAATCCTATCCGAAATGGGTGGTGTTCCTATAATGAAGGTTGCTTCATACGAAATGGGTGGTGTTCCCGTAAGGTGAAGTATGGTTTACCTTTGGCAAGTAGACTACCTCTTTATCGGTGAGAAATTTTCAACAGAATTCCAAGTAATATCTTGCTTGGTCTAACTCCTATCGGTTGAGGTCACATCCCGCCTACATATATGCCCTACGCATATCATGCATCATCGAAATAATGGCATATTATATACTACTCTTCTTTGGATATACTTCTTTCTATATTATGTGCCCATGTCATCGAACATTGAATGCATGTTTGATAAGTCATAAGCATTGCATCCGCATACTTAGTATATTTAAATGTACTAACACATACTTTTGCCTACATGATCTATCCATCTAGGGACCGAGGACTACGTTCATCCACCGTTTGACGGCTAGATCAGATCTAAGACATTTGTTGTTGTGAGTCTTATCTTCCAAGGGCAAGCCACCATTCCTCTACATATGAAGTCTTGCTTATGTTATTTTCTTTGAGGATGAGCCCACGATGTGTCTTGGTCCTCTTCCCATTTGGACATCTTGTAGAATCTTGTCGAACCTATATGTTATGCGCTATATTTGGAGATTTTGATTTTGGTTTCTATTTGATATGGCTATGGATTGATCAAGAAAATTATGATAAGTAAGCATGCTTTGATGTGGAAATGTGAAAGATCCTAAGTCCCGAATTGCCCCCATAGAGTGAGTCATACTTACCTGTCCCTTAGTCTTTATGTGCTATTTGCTATGTGCATTCATGTTACTCCTTTTCCCTTTTTACATCCCCATAGCATGAGTCCTCTTTCCTATCCCTTAGAACTATGTGTTTACTATTTGAATGCTCTTCCGAACCGATGATGTGAATTTGGTTACTTTGAGGCTTGTTTGGGAACTCTCGTGTTCCCATTCACCATGTCACTCTTAGACCCTAGGTCAAGGTTGTGACAGAGATGATATTAGAGAACTAGGTTTACAAAAGTTCCTTAGAGTCCAACATGCCGTGTCAAGTAGAGTCTTATTCATGGGTGTGAATCTCACCACATCTATGGGTATGAGGCTACAAGGCATTTTAGGAAATGTTTCACTTTTTCATGATTCTTATCGTGCCATGGAATGTGTCTTGAGATTTTCTATCTCCATCTCTCCCTATCGAATAGAGAGAGTTACCTTGGGCTCTTAATGAAATCCAGGTAAGGAAGATGTTGTAGCTGATCTTATAAATGGGGCCAAAAGGGAGTTAGTGAAGGATGTGCATTGCTTAACAAACTTACTCCTTCGGGTATTCAATGTTTTCTTGAGTTGGTTAATTATTATAGAAGGTTTGTTGAAGATTTCTCATTTATTGTATCTCCATTGACTATTTTGTCTCAAAAAAAGGCCAAGTTTGTACGGTCGGATGAGTGTGAGAAGAGTTTTCATACTTTGAAAGATCGACTTACATTGGCTCCTGTTTTAACTTTAACGGGTGGCCTAGATGGGTTAGTGGTGT
The DNA here is from genome assembly GCA_025774065.1 of Solanum ossicruentum. Lineage (NCBI taxonomy): Eukaryota > Viridiplantae > Streptophyta > Magnoliopsida > Solanales > Solanaceae > Solanum > Solanum ossicruentum. Next base: position 9,353 of record JAOTQR010096827.1, on the reverse strand, counting down.
ATTGTGATGCTTCTCAGATTTGGTTGGATTGTATACTAATGCAACATGTTAAAGTGGTAGCTTATGCATCAAGACAATTGAAGGTGCATGAGCGTAACTACTCGACTCATGATCTTGAGTTAGCGGTGGTGGTAATTGCTTTGAAAATTTAGAGACATTATTTGTATGAGGTATGTGTTGATGTTTTCACAGACCCAAAGAGTTTACAATATATGTTCACTCAAAGGGTTCCTAACTTGGGACAAAGGAGATGAATGAAACTCCTTAAAAACTACGGCATGAGTGTATAGTATCATCCCGGCAAGGCGAATACTATAGTTGATGTGCTCAGTAGGCTATCTAGGGGAAGTGTCACTCATGTTGGTGAAGGCAAGAAAGAGTTGGCAAAGGATGTTTACTGTTTGGCTAGATTGGGTGTTAGGTTAGCCGACTTTAATGATGGAAGTATTCATGTTCAAAATGGGGCTGAATCTTTTGTGGTTGTTGATGTTAAGGATAAACAAGACTTAGACCCATCATCAGTTGTGTTGAAGAGGTTGGTTGCTGGAAATAAGATAGAGATTTTCTCCCAAGAGGGAGATGGTGTAATTCGGTACCAAGATCTATTGTATGATTCGGACATTGATGGTCTTAAGGGGATTATCATGAGTAAGGCCCATAACTCTCATTATTCTATTCATTCGAGATCTACTAAGAGGTACTAGGGTTTCATAGAAGTGTATTGGTCGCATGGTATGAAGAAGGATATAACTAAGTTTGTACCCAAATGCCTTGACTATCAATAATTCTTGGTTTGCCTCGGATCAAAAAGCAATTTGATTTAATTTGGATTATTGTTGACCTGATGACTAAGTCGGCTCACTTCCTATCGTTTGAGATTACTCTCAATGTTGAAGACAATGCCAAGTTATGTAATTTTGAGTTGGTTAGACTTGATGGTGTGCCTAACTTTATTGTGTTGGATTGTGGTATCCAATTTACTTCTCATTGTCGGGAATCATCTCAAAAGGGGCTTGTGCCCTAAGGTGAAGATGAGTACATCCGCTTTTAATTCTCAATCCATTAGGCAAGCAGAGAGGACAATTCAAACTTTGGAGGACATATCGAGGTCTTGTATGTTGGAAATTCAAGGTTAATTGGGGTGATCATCTACCACTTATTGAGTTTACTTACAACAATAGCTTTCATACTAGTATTGGTATGACACCATTTGGGGCTTTATGTAGTAGAAGGTGTATCTTTGGTAGGGTGGTTTGAGTAAAATGGAATGACTTCTATAGGCTCGGATTTAGTGTTGGAGGCTATGGAAAGAGTGAAATTGGTTAGGGGAAAAGTTGAAGATGGGTTGAAGTAATCAAAAATCTTAATTGGATGTTGGAGAGAGGGATCTTGAGTTTTGTATTGGTGATTCGGTGTATGTGAAGGTATCACCTGAAATGCCCCAAAAAGTGCTTGAAAATGTGCCTTGAAAATGTCTATAATCGTAATTTCCATATATCTCAAAATTCGTGCATGAGATCAAAAATTCGACTTCATATTCTTGATTATGGAGCAAAATTTAGTGGGAAATGGGCTATAACCTGAATTTTAGAGGACCCATAGCGAAAAATGAATTTTGCCAAGATTTCAATTTCCAGTGGCAGTTCGCATTGGCTCCGCGATGCGAAGCCATCGCGGAGCAGTGTATTTTGTTGCCAATTTTCTTATTTCGGCCTAAGGCTTTGGCGTCTTTTACCTAAGCTTTCTTATGCATAAAAACACATATACTTAGTCATTTTTCAACCCCATATCATTCTAGACATCTCCCAAACCCTCTCTAACATTTAGCCAAATATTTCACCCAAACTCAAGTGTCCCAAACTCATTCCATATCACAAGGAATTCATTCAAGCTTCAAGTTCTCATTTCAATCATCATCAAGGAAATTTCCAAAGTTGAGGTATGTGTGCTTCAACCATTGGGTCCTTTCCCCCATGGTGCCCAACCTTCATTTTTTATGTAAAGTGCATGTTTTCAAGTTGATTTATCTATGGGTACTTCTTATTATGAATTTGACTATAAACTATATTGGGATTTCATAAAATGTTGATTGTTTAAGCATGTTTTGAGTTATGGATTTATGATCTACGATGAGATTTGATGAGGGATTTTAATGTGTATTATATGACGGTATTACCAAGTGTTGGTGGGTTGATTTATATTAAGTTTTTTCACATGATTTTACTCTTGAATTTCATGATTTTGAACTAGCATTACACATCCGTCAAGTGTTTGATAAATTGTCCGGTTAATAATTTTTGAGCTAATGATGGTCTAATGCACGACTTATCAGCCAGGTGACTTTATGATGATGAAAATAATATATATATGCGTTGATTTCTTAAAAAGTGTCTATAGTATTACAAGTTGACCACACCTTGTTAAGGGGGTGCTATGCCTCAATCGCCTTGTCGGAGGGGATAGAGGTGGTATGCCCGTACTACCACGTTGAGGGTTATATACCTCATCCACCTTGTCGGGGGGTGCTATGCCTATACTACCATGTTGAGGGCTATATGCCTCATCCACCTTATCGGGGGGTTCTATGCTCGTACTACCAATTGAGGGGTATATACCTCAATCTCCTTGTCAGGGGGTGCTCTGCCCGTATTACCAATTGAGGGGTAGATACCCCAATCGCCTCCTAAGGGGGTGGTAGGCCTCGGATTTCAAGTACTAAGTTACTTGGTCTATGATGTTGGTCTTTTCCTACACATGTATTATGTTCCATATAAGCATGTTTTACTTCAAGCATTGATCATGCATGCCATGTTGCTAATATACTATCTCTTGTCTATGATTATGCATTTTGACTATGTAATCTATCTCTTGTTGCATTGCATCCTACGTACCTAATATATTCAAATGTACTAATGCATACTCTATGCCTACGTGATGTTACCATGTAGGAACTGGAGCCCCTCATGATCATCCTCCCCGTGGCTAGTTAGTCATCTTGAAGATAAGCTATTGCTAAGTCTTCAAGTCCAAGAAAACTTGCTTTGCGCTCTTACTATTGTTATTTCTTTATGCTGAACTCTTGATACTATGAGGGCGAGCCTGGAAAGTGTCTTGGCCTCTGCTCAAGTTTATGTTTAGAGGTGTTGTTGGACAAGTGATGTAATTATGCGATATTCTTAACTCTTGTTAGTTTTTGGTTATCTAAAGCTTCCCTTAGACGCTTTATCCTTGTTTATACTCTCTTATTATTATTTACTTTGCTTCCGCGACCAAGGATGTGTAAATGATTTATTAAGAGGCTTGTTTGGAGTCCCTTTAGGTTCCCATTCCCTGTGTCACGTCTAGGCCCAAGGGTTGTGTCATGACATCACCTATGAAGGGTGTGATGCGTATTAGGAAGAAGGGTAAGCTAAGTCCTCGGTATGTAGGTCCTTATGAGATTTGTGCAGATTGGGAACGTGGCTTATAGGTTGGATTTGCCTCCGGATTTGAGTTCTACTCACCCGGTTTCCCATGTGTCTATGTTGAGGAAGTTGGTTGGTGATCCTTATACTATTGTGCCTTCGAAAGGTGTTGAGGTTGAGGAGAACTTGTCTTATGAGGAAGTTCTAATTGAGATCTTAGATGGGAAAGTGAAGAGGCTTCGCAACAAGAATCAACATGTTAAAAGTGCTACGTGGGAAGTGGAATCAAGTATGATGCAACGATACCTCTATCCTTTCCAATCTACTCAAGCCTATGGTATTAGGTACTTCCTATTCCCAATGGTCCAAATTATTCCACTTTTGAGTTTCATGACATGACATGCATACATGTGCAAGAAAATGATTTTTATGATGTTTTGAATGATTCAAATACATTTTAATATGAGTTTTAAAGACTTAATGATTTTCAAATGATGAATTATACATTGTACCTTGTGTTAGGATGTTTCATGTTCTAAGTCAAGCCTTAAGTTGTTCTAGCACATTTAAGGGAATGTTCCCAAGGGAGAGATAATGTAAGGACCCGAACTTTGTACGACCTTAATGGAGCATGAAAATTTGGTTCCGTAAAAGTTTTGAACCAAGGTGACGCTCCATTGGAGCCCTCACGGTCCGCATTACATGCCCTCATACTTAGTACATTCAAACATACTAACACATACTTTTGCCTACATTATCTAACCATGTAGGGATCAAGGACTAAGTTCATCCACCGTTTGACTGCTAGATCAGATTTGAGATATTTTTTGTAGTGAGTGCTATCTTCTAAGGACAAGCCATCATTCTTCTACCTATGAAGTCTTGTTTATGTTATTTACTTTGAGGGTGAGCCCGGGACGTGTCTTGGTCCCCGTCGCATCTTATGTCTAGAGGCATTGTTTGACATCTTGTAGACTCTTATCAAACCTATATGTTATGTGTTGTATTTGGAGATTTTTGTTTTGGTTGTCTATTTGATATGACTATTATGGATTGATTATAAGAATTATGATAAGTATATATGCTTTGATGTGAAAATGTTGAAGATACTAAGTCCTAAATTATCCCCATAGAGTGAGTCATACTTACCGCCCCTTTGTCTTTATGTGCTATTTGCTATGTGAATTCATGTTACTCCCTTTCCTGTGATATCTCCATAGCGTGAGTCCTACTTTTTCATCCCTTAGAACTATGTGTTTATTATTTGAATACGCTTCCTAATTGATGATATGAATTTGGATATTTTGAGGCTTGTTTAGGGACTCTTGGGTTCCCATTTTCCATGTCACTCCTAGAACCTAGTTCTGGGTCGTGACACCAAGATAGGCCTCGTGGATGAAATAATATTGGGCTTATTAATTTAGACTCTTTCAATCTAGCCTAACTCAATTAGTATGTGTTTTAATTAAATTCATATTTATTGAACTTAAATAATTAACCCTGTTATATTAATCCATAACATTTATTTGGACTAATATATTCATGAATTTAATATAATTTGAATCATTTTAAAATTTATACTTAATAAATTTTAAATGATTACAAATGTTGTTGCTTCAAGTTTGGTCGGAATATTTATCATTTGAAGATTAGACTTGAAGTATTAATTTAGTATTATAATAATAGTTATTATAATATTAAAGAGAAGTATTGACATAATATAATAACCTTATTATTATAATATTATGTAGGAAAGGAAATTATTCTCAACTTTACCTTATTTGAAAAAAAAATAAGTTTGACCTTTTCTTTCCTCTTTTTTTTTCCTTTTCCTGTCCTTTTTTTTCTTTCTTCTTTCGTCTTTCTTTCTCTCCTTTTTTCTTTCCTTTTCATGGTCTTATACAACAAACTTTTTTATCTTTTTTTTTCTTTCTTTCTTTTTTTTTTTCTTTTTTCCCCTTTCTTGGTACTTATATGTACCATCTCTCATTCATTCTTTCATTCTTTTTTTTTTTCAATCTATAAATAGGAGTGTCTTCATATTTTTCAATCAAATTTGAGTCCAATAGTCAGATGTCTTTGTTGAGGTATGATTTTCTTCTTTTTTTTGTTCGTCCCCTTTTTTGTAGGTCAAAGGGAGCAACATTTGTGCTTTCGGATTCTATAGTGCAAGAATTTGATCTTGAGGTGTGAAGGGATGTGTTCCATGTCCCCACATTGAGATCACCAACTCGAGGTTTTATAATATTCCAATGTTTAAACATATGAGATCACCAATTCGAGGCTTTACAATGCTTCAAATGTTTAAATATAAGGGATCACTGATACGAGACTTTACACTGTCCCAAATGTTTAAGCATAAGAGATCACCAATTCGAGGCTTTACGATGTTCCCAATGTTTAAACATAAAGGATCACCAATTCGAGATTTGACAATATTCCTAATATTTAAACATAATGGATCACCGATTCAAGGCTTTACACTGTCTAAATGTTTAAACATAATGGATCACCAATGTGAGACTTTACAATGTTCCGAATGTTTAAACATAAGGGATCACCAATTCGAATCTTTACCATATGCCTAATGTTTAAACATACACCAATTCGATACTTTACAATGTTGCTAGTGTTTAAACATAAGGGATCACCAATTCGAGGTTTTACAATGTTCCAAATGTTTAAATATAAGGGATCACCAATTCGAGGCTTTACAATGTTCCCAATGTTTAAACATAAGGGATAACCAATTCGAGGCTGTACACTGTCCAAATGTTTAAACATAAGGTATCACCAATTCGAGGATTTACAATGTTGCCAATGTTTAAACATAAGGGATTACCAATTCGAGGATTTATAATGTTCCCAGTGTTTAAACATAATGGATCACCAATTTGAGGCTTTACAATATTCCTAATGTTTAAACATAAGTGATCACCAACTCGAGACTTTGTAATGTTCCAAATGCCCCAATTAGCCATATTTTTATTTTATTTTGATTCTTGTCCCCTTTTTTATGTGCTATTATTGGTAAAAGATAATGCTTTTCTTTTTATGCAGCTTGAACAATAGTTTTCTTCAAAGACTACATTTGCCCATCTTCTAGACTCAAATACGATATAATCGGAACACAAGATAGCAAGATAAAACCAAGCTTTTGGTCCAAGATCCTTTAGTTGGTCATTATTTTGATGCTTGGACATAATTGAGAAATACATTTCATAAGGCAAATTGAACCTTAGAATGTGACCACACATCTAACAAAGATTCCAAAATATGGTATCTTGAGAAAATAAATCTTCAAGGCACAAATCTTGCAAGCACTCTTCCAAATTTAGGGCGTCACATGATTCAAGAAGAGTTACGTTTGGGGGGATAAAATTCTATTTGAAGGTGAATATCATTGTATCCTAGGATATTGGGAATGAATAGAAGATTTTCTTAGCAAAAATGGGCAAAGTTTGAACAATGCTAATAATTGAAATGTTGTCTTTGTTTCTCTTTTACCTACAACCAGAATTACAATATCATGCAGGCCTTTTGTGAGGCTTGGTGTCCCCAAATAAATACACTACTTATGTCTCTTGGAGAAGCATCTATATCTCTTTGGGATTTGCAAACTCTTAGTCGCTTGTTGATTAGTGGGTTTCCTTATGAAGAAGTGATACCTAATGACATAGAGCTTACAGGTCATGATGCCAAAAGGGATAGATTTCTTCCTCAAACTTGAGAGTATTTATTTGCTACCTTTCATCATCATATAAAGGAGAAGGGTAGTAGCTTAGGGACCTCTTTTAGTGAATGAATACAATTTTTGTGTAAAAAAGGCATCTAGTATGAGCTAGCTCCCTCGAGAAAAGAGAAAAATACTCGATGCCTATCATCTACACATAATCCGACAGGAAAAATATCAATGGAGGTGAACACATGTTTAAGCTCTCAGAGATGGATTTACCTATGCTTGGAGCAAAACACCAACAATATGAGACTTATTTGGCAACTTTCTTGTCATGTTGGTTATGTGCCTTTATATTTCTCCCTGAAGAAGGGAACCTTATTCGGCCTAAAACTTTTAAGATGACAAGTTTGATGAAGAGTGGTCGAAGGGTTAGCTTTGCAGTCCCAATCTTAGCAAGCATCTATCATGGCTTAAATAAGATTTCAAATTCTTCACAGCTTGATCACATTATAGTTTCTTTCCCTATTCATTATGCTTATGTTTGGATTGCTTATTACCTTAAGACACATTACCTTCTTATTGGTGGACCTTCTCTCTCGCAAATGGTGGTATATTCTGGCAAGGGTGCAACAAAATATTTTGACAAAGGCGAGGCATAAAAGTGCGTCATCGAGGTAAAAACCTTGTGTGGAATGCGACCATGCTTAATAGGCCTCACCCAACTTATTATGTTGATGATAACAAAGCTTTAGAGTTGGGGTCATCTTATTTTATGAGTCTCTACTTTAATTATCTTACCTTAAAGAGAGGAGATTTCTTCTTCATCGATCCATATAGTACCCACCGATTTAGTCGTCACTTTGGGTTTTATCAAGATATTCCTGGACATCTCGAAAAGGACATTTGTACTAAATCTCTTGATGAGGTCATGTACTACTATGTCAAAAGCGACATATCCACCTGCGATTACTTCTGCGAAGAAACTTTACACCACTTGATATCTCTCTTGGTGGGAAAGATCCCATGGGAATTTCTTGAGGATAATTTGGAAACTTTGGTGAAAAAAGCTAGGCCAGACTTCACCACTCCTTTAGGAAAGAAAAGTCAAGATATTGGAGAGGCGATCTTAAAAGTTGATACTCCACTTGCTCCACAACCAAAAAGTAAAAGGCTCAAGTCTTCTATGGGATCTAAGAAAGAAGTATCCCATACTTCTACCGATGTAGAGAGATGCCCCTTAATTGTTCCATCTTGAAAGGAAACCTCTCAAGAAACAAGTAAAAGTAGCATGGAGATCAATGTTAGAAGACTAAAACATATAAATCAACTAAGTTTGAACTTGTTGGGTTGGAGATCATGGAAGAACAAGGTATTGATGTTCCTCTGAAAACATTAGGCTTTTAGAGTGAGATGGTTTCCCCTTCGACCACGAATCCCTTTTATTTTGGTCAATTTATGGTTAAGTAATTTGCTAACTTTCTTCCTTCCCATTTTTGGTAGGCAAACATTGTTGAGCATTCAAAAGAATCACTACAAGAGAGGCTGCAGATTAGTGATGAATCCATCACGACATCAAAACCTGAGGCAGGGTCAACTTTAGCTATTGAACAAGGCCAGAGAATCACTTCCACTTCTCGTCATCAAGATTTAAGAGGGTTGACCCTTGATTCAAATGGTACACCTCCATCTTTCAAAGCCAGATGGGCTAAGTGTATTTTTCAAGGAAAAAACCTTATTTCGACTCACAAAAAAAGGTATATCATAGGCCTTTAGGAAGAGATTTATAGCAAATTTTCTAGAACTTCTGTAGGCTCAATTTCATCTTACAAGTAGATATTTATGAGATTCTCCAAGAGATTATCAAGAAGTATTTCATAGATCTTTTATCCTTGGAGCATTTGGTGGATTCTCTTTTTTAGCTTGCTGCCTCCTATGATCAAGAACACTCTAATTTTGTAGATAAGGTGCATGAAGATAAGAAGCTAGAGTTTCTTTCCAAGGCCAAGGAGGGTCTTGAGTCACTGAGAGAAAAGGAGGGTGATAAGATTAAAATTGTGTAACACCCTACATTTTTACATGTACTAATGCTATGTAAATGAATGATGTTATGGTTTGGTCAAGTTAGCGTCAATTCTTGAAAGTGTTTGAATCTTGTGTTAATGGACGATATGTAATTCTAAATGCTTAAGAGGATTGATGGTATATATGTGTTGGTGTTAAATTGAGGATATATCATCCCTAAACTAAGTAAATAATTGAGATTATTACAT
>JAOTQR010096794.1:0-30334 GCA_025774065.1 Solanum ossicruentum | reverse complement strand
TGTCTAAGTGTTTGAGAGAGTATTGGGGAATGTCTTGTATGATATGAAGGTGAAATATGGCTAAGTATAGGTATTTTCATGCATGTGGAGACTTAAGCCCAAGACCCAAAGGCCTTAGACCACAACATGAAGACTGGTACAAAAAATAGCCTCTCTGTGCCCATGGCGCGTCGCGCTTGGACACAGGAAATCGCTCACTTTAAAATTTTGAATTTTGGTATGGTTGCTCACAAATTGAGGTTAGATCCATTTCACATTCAATTTTGCATCTAAACAAGAATAGAAGTTAGATTTTCGATATCATGCATATATTTTGAGGTATATGGAAATTACGATTCCGAGCACTTTTGAGGCACATTTTTGGGCACTTTTTAGGGGTCGTTTCAATATCTCCCCCTTGGGAACATTCATCCTTGAATGTCAAAGAAACATACATAAGAAGAGTAATCATGAAGAAATCATACCTAACAAGAATGCAACAACACATTTAAAACAATATTTTGAAAATCTCGACATAAGTGTCAAAATCATCATGAACTTATCAACATAAACATGAATGCACGCAAATGACATAGGGGCTGAAACATAGGACTTGAAATTATACGAAGGACTTGACGTGTTATCATAAGCTTGAATAGAATGAAGGAGGTATGGACATTGCTTCTCCATGCTTGCTCCGGCTTCTCGAGCGACATTTTTGACTTGACATTTCTTCCAAAGGGCCTTGACGAACACTATATCCTTATTAATCAACCCTTCTATCCAATGCCCCCACCCAGACCTCCTTCTAACATAACTTATCCTCAACAACACTCACAACCTCAAAGATTTCTTTAGCACTAGAGTCATCAACACATCCTATCCTAGAAGCAAAAAGAGCAAGATGAACCCTATCCATATTCATAGGGAATCCCCTTTCACATGCAACTTCACCAATCCTCCTCAACACCCTATAAGGGCTCACAACCCTAAATTCAATTCCCTCTCTTGCTGAGCCGGACCACACTCAACTTTAAATTCAAGATCCCTTCTCCTCACCTCGGCATAGGACTTTTGATGACTTTGGGCTATTTTAAACCTTTCCCAAAATTGACCTCACCTTCTCTATAGTCTTCATAACCAAACTCGGATCCAACAAAGCCATTTTTCCCATTTCGAACTACCCAATCGGGGAAATACAACATCTACCATATGGAGTCTCAAAAGGAGCCATACCAATGCTAGAATAATTGCTACTATTATTCTCATCAAGAGCACTCTTTCTCAAGTCATCAATACTAGGCACACACAACCTACCTTGGTGCCTAAGGGCACTATCTCTCCTTTGGGAGAAAACCTCTACCTTGCCAATGCTCACCAAAGCCTTTAATTCGAACAAGGAGGGATTAAGACCTTGCTTTGCTTCTACCTCATCAACCAAGGAAGGTTTTTGAACCAGCAACAACCACAATACCACCATAATTAATCTCTTCCAACCTAACCCTCAATCTAGCCAACCGGTGGACCTCCCTAGCCACCCTTTTACTACCACCATCAATGTGAACTATTCTACCCTTGGACACCCTACTCAAAGCATCGACCACAATATTAGTCTTACCGGGATGATAATGCACACTCATATCATAATCCTTAAGAAGTCCAAACCACCTTCTTTATCTCAAGCTAAGATCCTTTGGGTGAACACATATTGGAGACTCTTGTGATCGGTAAACACATCAACATGCACCCCATACAAATAATGATGTCAAATTTTTGAAGCAAAAACCATGATGGCCAACTTAAGGCCATAGATAGGATAATCCTTCTCATGTATCTCAAATTGTCTAAAAGCATAGGCTATCAGCTTACCATTTTGCGTCAAAAGACAACCTAAACTAATTCGGGAGGCATCACAACACATAACAAATCCTTCCAACCCTCCCGGTAGAGACAAGATAGGAGTAGAGACAAGCTTATTCTTCAAGGTTTGGAAACTCTTTTCATACTCATCGGTCCACACAAACTTATCCTTCTTTTGGGTCAACTTAGTCATGGGAGAAGCAATTGAAGAGAACCCATTCACAAACCTTCAGTAGTAACCCGCTAAGCCCAAGAAGCTTCTGATGTCCGATGGGGTCAATAGTCTAGGTCAACTTCTAATCACGTCTATCTTTTTAGGATCCACCTTAATACCATCCCACAACACCATATGACCTAGAAAGACAACCTCTTTTAACCAAAATTCACACTTTTCATATTTAGCATACAACTTCTCTTCTCTCAAATTTTGTAGCACTATCCTCAAATGAGCCACATGCTCCTCCTCACTATGAGAATAGATCAAAATATCATTAATGAAAACCACTATAACAAATCAATATGGGGATTAAAGACCCTATTCATGAGACCTATAGACATAACTGATGTATAAGTCAAACCAAAAGACACCACCCAAAATTCAAAATATCGGAAAGGACATTCACTAATTCATTGATCACTGGAAACAACTCAATGGAAAATAACTTAGGTTCAATACCGTAACTCTTAAAAGATGAAAAATGCAACCCTTAGAGGTCAATTGTACCTTAAGACAAGAAACGTACTTACCCCTTCATGACTACCTTAAAAGCTCCCACTCAAGGATAGGTTTGTTAGGGGATTGAAATCTAAATCTATTGGCCCTACAATCAAAGGAGACACAACATTTATGCAACTAATCCATCCCATGTATGGCATCAAAATCTACCACATCAAACTCCACAAGTCATAAGGAAAAACCTAATGCAATATGAATATGGATCAATACATATGAACTTTCTAACAACAATAGACTCAACAAAAGGGTAGACACCAATTATTCATACAACAACTCGGGGCACACTTGATCGAAACCCACTAGCAACAAGTAAGAGTAATGAAAGAGATAGTGGCACCGGGGTCCATCAATGCACGCACAAAGGAAACTTCAATTTACCGATAACAACATTGGGCGCCACCTCCACTCCTTGAGCCTCTAAATCAACATGACTACCTTGCCTTGTGGTCGACCATCTTTACCCTTGTTGTGGGCATGTGGACAATCCAAAATTTTATAGCCCATCTCACCACACCTAAAGCATGCACCCGTGTTCCTCTAATATGTGCCACTATGGTTCCTCACACATTCTAGGCATCTAAGATGAGTAACCCCATAATCACCCCGTTTACTCTTATTGCATTTACGAGGGCAATCTATTAACTTATGACCCATCTCCCCACAACCATAACAAGTATTAGTACCCCTTCAAGCATGGGTCATGATAGCCTCTACCACATTCTTGAGCACCTGGCTTAAGGCACCACACCACCACCACCTTTGGGACTCTGGAACTTACCCCTAATACGGATCCTCTTGGCCTCACTGCTCCTCTTACCATTTGTAGTATCGGGGGCACTCACTTGTTTATTGAGTTGAGTTGTCAATTTTGTCACCACTTTGGTCATTACCCATAGAGCATTGTGAACCTATACATTCAATATATCACTGTCCTAAGTAGCTTGAGACATATTCTGAAATGCAAAGATTAAAATAAGAAATAAGCCTCAGGGGACATAACTTTATCCCACGACATAGATCACGAAGAAGGGAAACATTTCCTAAGAACACCTCATAGCCTCCCATTCATAGTTGTGACACGCTTTAAAACCATGAATAGGACTCTGATCGACGTGGTGTATTGGACTTCGAGGACCATTAACAACCTAGTGCTCTGATACCAAGTTTATCATGACCCAAACTAGGGCTTAGATGTGATGCGGTGCATGGGGAACCTGAAGGACCCCAAGCAAGCCTCTTAATATATCATTACACATCCTTGGTCATGAAAGCAGTTAAACACAAAAAGAATAGAAATAAGGGCATAAGGACTAAAGGAACACCTTTATTTCATAAAACGTTAAGAGAGTTAAGCTTATAGCATCATTACATACTTGTCTAATAACACCTCTAAACATAGAACTTAGCGGGGGTCAAGATAAGCAACCAAGCTCACCCTCATAATAGTGACAATAGCTAATCAATATTCACAAGATATTGTCTAAACATAAGCATGAGATAAGATAGATATTATCCCCAGGTTGAGGACTCACCAAAAGCTAATTTGAACAATCTTTCTAGCCATGTAGAGGAGAATCAATGGGAGCCACGATTCCTACATGGTATATTATGTAGGCATAGAGTATACATTAGTATGTCTGAATGTATTAAGTATGTAGGATGCAATGTAACAATAGGTATGCAACATAATCAAAATGAATAATTAGCCAATAGGTGAACATATAACAACATGGCATGCATGGATGATACTTGAAGTAAACATGCTTATATATAAAGAACATATTACATTAGTAGGAATAGACTATCATCAAAGACCAAGCTACTTAGTACTTGAAATCTAAGGTAGACAACCCCTTAGTAGCAATTGAGGAATCAACCCCTCAGTTTGTTGATGTGTTGCCACCCTCATCCGAGGTAATTGAGCTATCAACCCCTCAATTGGTTGATGGCCTACCACCCCCATTCGTGATGATTGAGGTATCAATCCCTCAATTGGTTGATGGCCTACCACCCCCATCTAAGATGATTGAGGTATCAACCCCTCAATTGGTTGATGGCCTACGACCCTCTATCCGAGATGATTGAGGTATCAACCCCTCAATTACTTGATGGCTTACCACCCCCATCCAAGATGATTGAGGCATCACCCCTCAATTGTCTATGGTCAACTCACAACACAATAAATACATCTCATGAAATCAACACATACATAACATCCTTTCATTATCATAAAGTCACTCAACTCATATGCCAAGTATTGGGCCTTCAACAACTCAAGATACATTAGCCGGACATTTTATCAAATACTTGGGAGTATGTGTAATGCTAGTGTAAAACCATACAAATCAAGAGTGAAATCATGCAAGAAAATTTAGTGTAAAATTACCCACTAATACTTGGTAATACCATCATGCAATATACATCATAACCCTTCATCAAATCTCATGATAGATCCAAGATTCATAGTTCAAAACATGCTTAAACAGTCACACTTTTATGAAACCCCAACATAATTTATAGTCAAATTCATAGTAAGTAAGATCCATAAGTAAATCAACTTAGAAACATGCAATTTATGTAAAAAGGAAGCTTAGGCACCATGGATGAAAGGAACCAATGGTTGAAACCGACATACCTTGACCTTGGAGAATTATTGATGAAGATTGGAAATGGAGATTTGAAGCTTGAGTGAAATCCTTAAGATCCAGATGAGTTTTGCGACTTGAAATTTGGGTGAAATATTTGTCTAAGTGTTTAAGAGAGTATTAAGGAATGTCTTGTATGATATAAAGGTGAAATATGACTAAGTATGGGTATTTTTATGCATGAGAGGACTTAGGCCCAAGACCTAAAGGCCTTGGACAAAAGAAAGAAAACTAGTAAAAAAAAGCCTCTCGGCGCCCTTGCAGCGTCGTGCTTGGACACTGGAAATCACTCACTTTAAAATTTTGAATTTTGATACGATTTCTCCAAAAATCGAGGTTAGACCCATTTCCCAATCAATTTTACCCCCTGAATAAGAATGTAAAGTCAGAATTTCGATATCACGCATGGATTTTGAAATATATGTAAATTACAATTGCTCGAACTTCTAAGACACATTTTCGGGCACTATTTGTGGTTATTTCATCTCTAAGAGGGTTTCTTTTGGAAAATGATTGTCACGAACCAAGCCTAGGGCCTAGATGTGACACAACGAATGAGGAACTTGAATTGACTCTAATCAAGTCTCTTAACATACTATTACACATCCTTGGTCGCGAAATAAATAAAATGACAACAATAGCTAGAAAATAGGGTAATACGGGGCTAAGGGACATGATATCATAAACATCAAAGAGTCAAGAGAGTCAATCTCATAGCATCATTACATAACTTGTCCAATAAGACCTCTAAACATAGAACTTAGCAGGGGCCAAGACAAGCAACCGGACTCACCCTCATAGTCAAAGCATTCAATAAAAGGAAGAGAGTCTTAGCATAACATAAGAGCAAAAGACATCATCCTCAGAGTTGAGGACTCACCAACTAGCTTGAAAGAGATCATACTTGCCACGTGGAGGAGGAGGATGATCAAGCGGGGCTGTGGTTCCTACATGGTAACATCATGTAGACATAGAGTATGTGTTAGTACGTTTGAATGTACTAAGTATATAGGATGCAATGCAATAAAAAATAAATAACATAATCGAAATGCATAAACATAGGCAATGAATAAGAGTACACTAATATAGCATGCATGGATGATGCTTAGAGTAAATCATATTTATATAGAACATAATATGTGGGTAAGAAGTGACCATCAATATAGAATATCCAAGGATTACCACCTCCTTGGAGAGGCGATTGAGGTACAATCCACTCAACATTGTTTTTGAGGTACATACCCCCCAACATGGTAGCACGGGCCTACTACCTCTCGAGTGAGGCAATCGAGGTACAAACCCCTCAATATGGTTATTGAGGTACATACCCCCCCAATCATGGTAGCATGGTTCTACTATCTCCTGAGTGAGGCAATTGAGGTACCAACTTCTCAATGTAGTTACCCAGGCCTACTGCCTCCCGAGCGAGGTAATTGAGGTATCAACCCCTCAATGTGGTTACCCGGGCCTACAACCCCCTGAGTGACACTTAGTCAACTCACAACACTACAGAGGAAAATGACATATATATACATTTCTTTCATCATCATAAAGTCATTCAAATCATATGTCAGGCTTTAGACCTTTAACAACTCAACAATCCATAACCGGACATTTTATCAAACACTTGGCGGGAGTGTAATGCCAGTGTAAAATCATGCAATTCAAGAGTAAAATCATGTAAGAAAATTAATGTAAAACCACAGACCAACATTTGGTAACTCCCATGCGATATACATTAAAACCCTTCATCAAATCTCAAGATAGATCAAAGATTCATAGCCCAAAACATGCTTAAATAGTCACACTATTATGAAACCCCAAAATAGTTCATAGTCAAATTTATAATAAGTAAGACCTATAAGCAAATCAACTTAGAAACATGAGATTTAGGTAAAAAGGAAGCTTAGGCACCATGGGTGAAAGGAACCAATGGTTGAAACCCACATACCTTAGCTTTAGAGAATTTCTTGATGAAGATTGGAATGGAGACTTGAAGCTTGAGTGAAATCCTTAAGATCCGGAATGAGTTTGAAACCCTTGATTTTGAGTAAAATATTTGTGTAAGTGTTTGAGAGAGTATTGGAGAATGTCTTGTATGATATAAAGGTGAAACATGGCTAAGTATAGGTACTTTTATGCATGGGAAGACTTAGGCCCAAGAGCTTTAGATTGAACAACAAAAATTGGGCAAAAAATAACACTAGTCCGCGCCCCAGCCGCGTCGTGCCAGGGGCACGAATCGACACTGGAATTTCGTCTTTTTTGGATTTTCAAATTTTGATACAGTTGCTTTAAAGTCGGAGTTAGACCCATTTCCCACTCAATTTTGTCCGCTGATCAAGAATATAAAGTCATATTTTTGATATCATGCACGAATTTTGAGATATATGAAAATTATGATTTCGGACACTTCCAAGACACATTTTCGGGCACTTTTTGGGGTCATTTCAATATCTCCCCCTTGGGAATACTCGTCGCTGAATGTCAAAGAGTCATACATAAGAAGAGTAATCATGAAGAAATTAGCCCTAACAAGAATGCAATAATGCACTTGGAACATCGTTTCACAAATCTCAACATAAGTGTTTAAAATCACCGTGAACTTGTCAACATAAACATGAATTTATGCAAATGAGATAGGGGCTGAAACATATGACTTGAAATCACAACAGGGACTTAGAATTAGTACCTTGGGCTGGAGTAGAGTGGAAAAGATAAGGATATCGTTCTTGCATGTCCGCCTTGGCCTCCCGTGTAGCATTTTCAACTTGTTGGTTCCTCCAAAAAACCTTAACAGAAGCCACATCCTTGTTCTTCAACCTCTTCACTTGTCTATCCAAGATCTCCACTGGAACTTCTTAATAAGTCAAGTCATCTTCAACTACACCCATGACATCCAATGGAACAATAGCATTCAGGTCACCCACACATTTCCTCAACATGGACACATGAAAGACAAAATGAACCAAGTCCACCTCACTAGGCAACTCCATTTGATAAGCTACCTTGCCAAGCCTCCTCATCACCATATAAGAACCAACATATCTTGGACTGAACTTACCTTTTTTACCAAAACGAACCACACCCTTCATGGGTGAAACTTTCAAATAGACCCAATCATCAACCTTCAATTTTAGGTCTCTCCTCCTCACATCGACATAAGGATTTTTGATGACTTTGGGCTATTTTCAAACTTTCTCTAATTATCCTTACTTTCTCGAGGGCCTCCATAACCAGATCTGGACCCAATAAGACCACCTCTCCTACTTCAAACCACCCAACCGGTGATCTACAACGTCTACCATAAGGGGCCTCAAAAGGAGACATACCAATAATAGAATGATAACTATTATAATAAGAAAACTCAATCAATGGAAGTTGGTCATCCCAACTATCCGTAAACTCCAATACACAAGCCCTTAGCATATCTCCAAGAGTTTGGATAGTTCTTTCGGCTTGGCCATCCGTTTGATGGTGAAAACTTGTGCTAAGCTTTACCTTGGTACCAAGACCGCTTTGGAAGGACCTCCAAAAGTGTGAAGTAAATTGAGAACCATGATTCGATATGATAGACAAAGGAACCCCATGCAACCTCACCAACTCATAAATGTACAACCTAGCATAATCTTCAGCCCTGTATGTGGTCTTAACTAGTAGAAAATGAGCCGATTTCGTCATCCTATTAATCACAACCCAAAAAACCCTTCCTAGTCTTAGGCAACCCAAACACAAAATTCATATTAATCTCTTCCCACTTCCATATAGGAATCTCTATGTCTTGGGCTAGGCCTCTCGACCTTTGATGTTCGGCTTTGACTTGTTGGCAACAATGATAATTAAATATGAATTTGGCAATGTCTCTCTTCATACCTCCCCACCAAAACACATCCCTCAAATCTCTATACATCTTGGTAGAACCGAGGTGAATAGAATAGGAAGAATTATGAGCCTCATCAAGAATCTTCTCTCTTAAGTCATCAACACTAGGCACACAACCTACCTTGGTACCTAAGGGCACCATTTCCTCCATAGGAGAAAACCTACACCTTCCTATCACTAACTAAGACCTTCAATTATAACAAAGAGGGATGAAGGTTTTGCTTTGCTTTTACCTCATTAACCAAGTAAGATTTTGAACCATCAACAACAACCAGACCATCATTATCAACCTCTTCCAACCTAACCCCCAATCTAGCCAACCGATATACCTCTCTAGCCACCTCTTTGCTACTACCATCAACATGAGCTAGGCTACCCATTGACGGCCTACTCAAGGCATCGACCACAACATTAGCCTTACCGGGATGATAATACATACTCATATCATAGTCCTTAAAAATTTCTAACCACCTTCTTTGCCTTAAGTTGAATCCTTTTGAGTGAACATATATTGGAGACTCTTATGATCGGTAACACATCAACATGCACCCCGTATAAATAATGATGCCAAATTTTCAAGGCGAATACCATGACGGCCAGTTCAAGATCAAGTGTAGGATAAGTCTTTTCATGCACCTCAAATTTTCTAGAATCATAGGCTGTCACCTTACCATTTTGCATCAAAACACAACCGAAACCAATCCGGGAGGCATCACAATAACAACAAACCCTTCCAACCCTTCCGCTAGACACAAAATAGGAGCAGATGCAAGCTTCTCCTTAAATATTTGGAAACTCTTTTCACACTCATCATTCCACCCAATCTGAGCCTTCTATTGAGTCAATTTAGTCATTGGAGAAGCAATAGAAGAGAACCCATTCACAAATCTCCGGTAGTAACCCTCTAGCTTAAGAAGCTCCTAATATCCGATGGGGTCAATGGTCTAGGCCAATTTCTAATCACATTCATCTTTTTAGGATCCACCTTAATACCATCTCCCTACACTACATGACCTAGGAAGGGAACCTCCAACAAAAATTCACACTTTTAATACTTGGCATACAACTTCTCTTCCCTCAACCTTTGTAGCACTACCTTCAAATGACCCACATGCTCCTCCTAACTATGAGAATAGATCAAAATATCATCAATGAAAATCACCATAAACAAATCAAGGTAGGACTTAAAGACCATATTCATAAGATCCATGAAGATGGTTGGTGCATTGGTCAACCCAAAAGACGTAACCATAAATTCATAATGCCCATACCTAGTCCGGAAGGCCGTCTTACGAATGTCACTCTCCTTTACCTTCAATTGATGATACCCAGACCAAAGATCAATCTTATAGAAGTGACTAGCCCCTTGATGTTGGTCAAACAAATCATCAATCTTCGGTAGAGGATACTTATTCTTGATGGTAACCCTATTAAGTTGCCGATAGTTAATAAACATTCTAAGGGAACCATCCTTCTTCTTCACAAATAACACCAGTGCACCCCAAGATGATTGGCTAGGCGTAATAAAACCCTTCTCCAACAAATCCTTCAATTGCTCCTTCAACTTCTTTAACTCTGCTGGGACCATATGGTAAGGGGGAATGAAAATGGGTTGGGTATCGGGAAGGAGATCTATACCAAAATCTATTTCTCTTATGGGAGGAACATCGGGAAGGTCACTAGGAAAGACATCAAGATTTACAACCAGAATCGACTCTATAGGAAAGACTTTGGACTCCACATCCCTAACCCTCACAAGATGATAAATACACCCCTTACAGGACAACTTTTAGGCTGTAATGCATGAGATAAACCTACCCTTGACCATTACATCTTGACTCTCCCACTCAAGGATAGGTTCATTTGGGAATTGGAATTTGACCCTACGGGTTCTACAATCAATAGAGGCATAATATACATGTAACCAATCTATCCCAGGAATAACATCAAAATCAATCATATCCAACTCAATAAGATCACAAGGCAATATTTTATGCAAAATACAAATGGGACAATTTCTATAGACCCTTCTAGCAACAATAGATATACCAATAGGAGTAGACACCTCGTAAGACTCACACAACAATTCAATCTCTACATGAAAATTTTTTACAATAAGAGGAGTAACAAAAGAAAGAGCGGCATCTGGGGTCTATCAATGCATACACATCAAAATCAAAGACTTTTTAACATCTCGGTGACGACATCGGGAACCTCATCAACCCCTTGCCTCCCATGAAGAGCATAAAATTGATTATGCCTTGGGGAACCACCTTGTTGGCCACCTCTCCCCAAAGGAACAACATTTGCGCCTCGGCTTTGTGGACGAACATCCTTACCCTTGTTGTGGTTACGAAGGCAATAGATCACCTTATGCCCTACCTCCCCCACAACCATAACAAGTATTAGTATTCCTCAAGCATGGGCCACTATGACCCTACCACACCTTGGACACATAATTAGGACCCACACCATTATCACCTTGGGCTCTTGGAATATCATTGGCAAACCCCTCCTATTAGAAGCATGAGAAGACCCTTGGTCTTGATGAAATTGGCCACCTTTGTGGCTTTGGAATTTACCATCAAAACGGGCTTTTTTGGCCTCATGACCCCGTCTATTTACTCAACTTTTCCTCCTCCATTTGTAAGGCGTAAGTCATCAAGTAGGACAAATCCATGTCACTAATCAACATAGCGGACCTGCACTCCTCACTCACCAAGTCGGTTACACCCATCACGAACTTGTTCATTCTAGACCATGGGTCGAAAACCAAGTATGGAGCATATTTTGAGAGTTGATTGAACTTGAGGGCATACTCCCTCATACTCATAGACCCTTTCTTTAATTTCATGAACTCCACCATTTGAGCCTCTCTAAGCTCAAGAAGAAAGAACCGATTGAGGAAAACTGCCTTAAATTCCTCTCACAGAGCCATATTCTTGTTCCCCTTCTCCTTCTTCCATTGAGTAAATCATATTTGGGCCACCCCCTTGAGTTGGTAAGCTGCCAACTCCGCCTTCTCTTCCGATCTAACACCCATAATAGCCAATACTTTGTAAACCTCATCAATGAATTCTTGAGGGTCCTCATCCACTTTAGAACCATAGAACTATGGTGGGTTCGTACTCATGAAGTCTCTCACCCTATATCCCAGGGTAGGAACATGGGGGTCTTGGGCCCCTTGATTGACTTGATTAGCCATAACTTGAGCTACACGGTGAGAGCATCTCGGAGCTCTCCATGAGTTGGTTGTTCCTTAGGTGTACGAGTTCTTCTTTCTCTTGTATTAGGCATGATCTAAAAATGGCAAAGAACATTCATTAGAGGGAAAACCTTACTTATCTTCTATAGCACGATATAGATCAACAAGAAGGAAAACATATCCTAAGACATCTCATAGCGTTCTACTCATAGTCGTGTTGTACAACACAACCATGAATAAGACTCTAATCAACGTGGTGTGTTAGATGCTAAGGAACATTAACAACTTAGTGCTCTAATACAAAGTTTATCACGACCCAAGCCTAGGGCCTAGAGATGACATGGCAAATGGGGATCCCAAAGGGACCCCAATCAAGCCACTTAACATATCATTACACATCCTTGGTTGTGGAAGCAATAAAATGACAACAATAGCTAAAACATAGGGTAATATGGAGCTAAGAAACATCTTTTATATCATAAACATCAAAGAGTCAATATCATAGAATCATTACATAACTTGTCGAACAACACCTATAAACATAGAACTTAGCGGGGACCAAGACAAGCAACTGGGCTCACCCTCTTAGTCAAAGCATACAATAAAAGGAAAGAGAGTCTTAGCATAACATAAGAGCAAAAGACATCGTCCTCCGAGTTGAGGACTCACCAACTAGCTTGAGAGAGATCATACTAGACATGTGGAGGAGGAGGGTGATCAAGCGGGGCTCCGATTCCTACATGGTAACATCATGCAGGCATAGAGTTTATGTTAGTATGTTTGAATGTACTAAGTATGTAGGATGCAATGAAACAAGAGATAAGCAACATAATCAAAATTCATAAACATAAGCAATAAATAAGCATACACCAATATGGCATGTGTAGATGATGCTTAGAGTAAATCATGCTTACATAGAAAATAATATGTGGGTAATAAGTGACCATAAATATAGAATATCCAAGGCTTACCACCTCCTTGGAGAGGCGAATAAGGTACAAACCCCTCAACGTGATTTTTAAGGTTCATACCCCCCTAACATGGTAGCACGGGCCTACTACCTCCCGAGAGGGGCAATCAAGGTACAAACCCCTCAATGTGGTTATTGAGATACATGCCCCTAATCAAGGTTGTACGGGCCTACTACCTATCGAGTGAGGAAATTGAGGTACCAACCCCTCAATGTGGTTACTTGGGCCTACTACCTCCCCAGAGAGGCAATCGAGGTACCAACCCCTCAATGTGGTTACCCAGACCTACAACCCCCCGAGCGAGGCTTCGTTAACTCATAACACTATAGATGAAAATGACACATATATACATTCCTCTCATCATCATAAAGTCATTCAAATCATAAGGCATGCTTTAGACCTTCAACAACTCAAGAATCCATAATCGGATGTTTTATCAAACACTTAGCGGGTGTGTAATGCTAGTGTAAAACCATGCAATTGAAGAGTGAATTAATGCAAGAAAAGTTAATGTAAAACCATCCATCAACACTTTATAACACCCTCATGCTATATATATCAAAATCCTTCATCAAATCGCAAGATAGATCAAAGATTCATAGGCCAAAACTTGCTTAAGCAGTCACACTTTTATGAAACCCCAAAATAGTTTGTAGACAAATTCATAATAAGTAAGACCTATAAGTAAATCAACTTAGAAGTATGAGATTTAGGTAAAAAGGAAGCTTGGGCACCGTGGGTGAAAGGACTCAATGGTTGAAACTCACATACCTTAGATTTGAAGAATTTATTGATGAAGATTGGAATAGAGACTTGAAACTTGAGTGAAATCCTTAAGATACGGAATGAGTTTGGAACCCTTGATTTTGAATATAATATTTATCTAAATGTTGAGATAGTATTGGGAAATATCTTGTTTGATATAAAGGTGAAACATGGATAAGTATATGTATTTTTACGTATGGGAAGACTTAGGCCCAAGACCCAAAAGCCTTGGAACGAACAACAAAAACCGGGTAAAAAATAACAGTAGTCCGCGCCCCCAACTGCGTCACGCTAGGGATGCGGATCGACACTGGAATTCGTCATTTTTAGATTTTCAAATTTTGATATGGTTGCTCTAATATCGGGGTTAGACCCTGCCCCACTCAATTATACATCATGATCAAGAATATAAAGTCGAATTTTCGATATCAAGGATGAATTTTGAGGTATATGAAAATTACAATTTTGAGCACTTTCGAGGCACATTTTTGGGCACTTTTTGGGGTCGTTTCAATGATTGTGGAGGCTAAAGATAATTTAAACCTACTTTTGAAAGCAGTTTCTGAAGCATAATTCAAATAGGTTCGATAAGGTTTAATCTTCTAAAACAAAAAAGTTGGCAGCAAAAAGAAGTTAGTTTTGTTAGTTGTTAGATTGTATTTATGTGTTATACTCTTGGGACGTTTACATTAGCTATGCTAACTTTATTATTTCTTTGAAATGAGATCTGAATTTTTACTTAAAACAAGAAATTTCTAAATTTACACTAATGAGTTGATGCAGTCATTTAATAGTAACTTTTATATGCCTGTACTCAGTCACTGACGGTTACAGGAGCTGTTGTATCAACATCCATAGGTCTTTATTTGTTTTCATTCTTTAACTAAAAATCATACTAGTAAACCAAATTCTCAAGTTTTTCTTTTTACTTCTTTTTGTAAAAACACAATATATTTATTCGTAAGTTTTGTAAAGTTATCAGCGTATGCTCCAAACTTCAGGTATTCTCTTTTTTTGCTTGTTTCCTATATTTCCTTTTTTCCCTATTCCTTAGTAAATAGTCTTAATGTCTTGCCTTCCTATTCCAAGAAATATTGTGGCTATATTTGGAAGAAAATGTTATGGATAAATGAATCTGAACTTGACTATTGTGCTTTAGTTTTTTAAATTGATGCTTAGTATAGGGAGTGACTCCAACTTAGGATGTTATGTCTTATTACTACTGGAACATCGAGAAATGATGTTATTCCTTGCCTTGTGGGTACAATACCTAATTTTGTGTCATCTCAGATTCTAGTCCTCTTTATCTTCTCAATCAAACCTTCTACTATTATCCACATAGAATTATCCCTAAACTACCTCGAATGAGTTCGTGGCTTCGGTTCACCTGGAAAGCAACAAACTAGAACTGTAAAATGCTTACCAAAAGAAGATGTTAATGAATTAGTTGTTTTTACCACCAGTTGGTGATAGAGAAAGGTGACTTTAGAGTAAAGAAGTTCTAAAATATGTTCTCAAGTATCCTTTTTGTTCTTTGATGAGTAGATGCTGTGTTTAGAATTCCCCTATGCTCATAGAGATTAGGCACTCCCAAATTCATATAAAGGAGAGTTGTGGTGGATTGAAAATCATAAGAAGTTGTAAAATTATGATGAATGCACTTTCTAATGAGTTAGCTTAAAAAAAGAAGTTCTTTCTAATGAGTTTATTAGGATGAGCTATTCTGGACATGCTTTACATTGGCACTCTAATATCAATCCACCTCCCAAGACGTACTTTAGAGGAAAATAATGACAAAAGAATAAATAGTTGAATAGTTTTGGAAAAACATAAATATTGCTACAATTGTCTAACAACTATACCCTTGATTTGCTCCAATAGTTGGTTTAGCCATTATAATTCCTAGTTTGTAGTTTATTGTAACACCCCTCAACATAGCTCGGAGAGACCCTATGATGCATTTTTTTTACACATCTTAAAATACGTGCAGAATTTCACAAAAATCATATTCTTATTCAAAGGGCAAAATTGTGTGGGAAAATGGTTACCTACAAGGTATAGGTTGCCCATGTCAAAAAAATAATTGTTTTGGTGAAATTTGGCAAACAAGTAGGGGTCTGCAGCAATTCCGCATCGCAAACTTGCCGCACCTTAGGTAAAAAATTCTTGAATTTTCTCTGTTTCAGTTTAGGGCATTTGGGTAATAACCCTATGCTTATATAGATGAGAATTTCATGTTTTTCAACCATTTTATGCCCTAGAAGCTCAAAAATATCTTCAAAAGATCTTCTCAAACCTTCCATTCAATCTCAACACTTCAAGAACTTGTTTTGGAATTCAAGAAAACCAAGTCAAGCCCCAAGTCCTCAAGTTTTTCTTTTAGAAACTCTAAGTTTAAGGTATATAGGACTTTATCCATGGGTCCTTTCACCCATAGAGCTCAACTCTCCCTTTTTTCATGAAATTACATGATTTCAAAGTTAGATTCTTTATGAGTAATTCTTATTATGCATAGAACACATGATTTGTATTTGAATTCTTCAAGTAATGATTTTATTATGTATAAATACCATTGAGGTTTGATATTGTGATGGATTTTATGATATTAAAGTTATGTACTCTATGATGTTATGAAAGAACTTGTGGATTTAAGATGGATTTCATGACACCAAATAAGGGTTTCTACTACAATGTTGGTGGATTGAATTGAATGATTTTCAAATGAATTGATTTTAATCCTCTCATGTTCTATACTCTTCAATTGCATGATTTTAAGCTTATGTGCATATTATCCACCATATTTTGGCTAAAGTAATTGACGAACTTCTATGTTGATGAAAGTCCTATTGTAAGACATTTAAATTATGAATGTTAAGAATGTTGAAGGGATATTATGTATGCTATGAGGACATTGTAAATGTTTTGAGTGATATGAAGTCCTTTTCATTGATTTTATCAAGCATTAGTCTTGATGAGCTACTTCTTGGTTATATTGAGCTATTATGAGGTTATGCATGTTATGATGTATAAATTATGCATGTCAATATTACCCTCATTTTTGTATGTCCAATGGGACTAGTCTTATGAAGTTTGATATGAATGAATGGATGCGGTATGAGTCCTCCACCTAGTGAAAATTATTAGATAATGATACGCTGATAGTATAGGCATAAACTAGATTTAGGAGTTATACTTAAGATGATGATCTATGTTTGAAAGTCTTCTTGAATGAGTTAGTAGAATACCTCTCCATACTAAATGATTCTTTGATTCATGTCTTTGGTTATTCTGTGAGAGTCACATTTAGCACTAAGTGGACTTTAGGATCGATGCAGGTCACCTCTAGTAGAGGTTGGCTTCTAGACAACCCGTTAGTGAAGGTTGCTCAACAACTTACTTTCATAGATCCACTTAAGCATCTTAGGAGGTTGCCTTGGCAAGTGACTTCCCACTTTCTTCTGGTGTAAGGAAAACATCGGGACTCCATGGCTTAGCTCACATGGTTTATGTCAATTAAAGGTAGCTCTCATGCATGTTCAAGTTCTCCTTGTGGTCCTAAGTTGTCCCTCCTATGATAAATATGATGGTTCTTTTATGTCATGCCCAAGGGTGTCTTAAAGTTGTATAGCTCATTGTCTCTAATGCTTGCATGGTATTCTGCACATATGTTATGGTCCTTTGTTATTGGCATTGGTATTTCTCAAAAAGGTATTCCTTTCCAAGTATGCATGGTGTCCTTCATTATGATTTCTAGAGTCTCATTTATAGTAGATAGTTGTTTCTTTGTTTTAGAAGCAATATTTTTTCCAAAGAATGATAATCTATGTCTCTCATTATCATATGTTTTATGATTCAAGTGATATTTCTAAATGATCATGTCGTTCGCTACTTTTATGGCTCATGTTTTGTGCATTGCATGCCCACATACTAGTACATTCAAAGTACTAAGCATACTTTTTTGCCTACATGATTTAACCATGCAGGGACCGGTGCTCCTCAATATGCTCCATGTGGATAGCTTGGATATGTGAAGATTGTGCTTGTGGTGAGTCCTCTAGTTCGGGAATAATATCCTACTTCTATCTTACTTATGTTGAGACTTTATTCTACTTTACTTTCTAGTTTGAGGGTGATTCTTGGACATGTCTTGGGCCCCATCATATTTATGTTTAGAGGTGTTGTTAGATACTACACTGTGCACCTATGATGGGATGTTGAGATTTTACTAAGACTTATCCCTTAGGTGACACTATTTGACCTATTGATAGTGATGGAAAGTGATGAAAATCCTAAGTTCCTATTTCCCCGTAGCTTGAGTCTTACTTACCCTCCCCTTAGTACTTTCTTGTTATGTGATTCATGTAAATCCCTTTCCCCTATCTATACCCATAGTGTGAGTCATAAGCCCCTATTCCATTATTTGTTGAATGTTTGTTTTATATTCCATTACAAAGGATGTGCAAATGATATGCTAAGAGGCTTGTTTGGGTTGCCTTCAGGTTTCCTATTCGATGTCATGTCTAGGACCTAGGCTTGGGTCGTGACAAGCTTGGTATCAGAGCACTAGGTTTATAAATGGTCCTCGGACAGCCAACACGCTGCATCAGGTTGAGTCTTGTTCATGGTTGTGAAACGCGCCACATCTATGAATAGGAGGATATGAGGGGTTTTAGGAAATATTTCACTACATTATGATTCATGTCATGCCATTAGATGTAACTACAATTATTCATCTCACTAATGGTACCTGCTTTGCTATTTCTAAAAGTAGCCGCCAAGAAGATCACATTTGCCAATTGGTGATGACGAAAGTCAAGCCCCTCCTATGCAACAAGAGAAGAATGATTCTCATATGGAGTTTAGGGCCATTTTCACCACGATGGCACAAATGTTAGCCAATCAAGTCAACCAAGTTGCTAATGTTCCGAATGCTTCCACCCTAGCTTCAAGGATAAAGGATTTTGCTAGCATGAATCATCCTGAGTTTCATGGTTCAAAGGTGGAGGTAGATGCTTATGAGTTTGTGGATGAGGTACATAAGGTATTGGCCATTATGGGTGTGACTTCGGAGGAAAAGGCGGAATTAGCGGCTTTCCAATTGAAAGGGGTTGCTCAAATATGGCACACTCAATGGAAGAATGAGACGAGTGAAGATTTGGGTCCCATTTCTTGGGGAGAGTTCAAGGATGCATTTCTAGATTATTTCTTTCCCTTAGAGTTGAGGGAAGCTAAGATACAAAAATTTATCAACCTCAAGAAAGGGAATATGAGCATAAGGGAGTATTCCCTCAAGTTCACCCAACAATCCAAGTATGCCCCATTATTGGTTACCAACACTCGAGCAAGAATGAGCAAATTTATATCAGGATTATCCGACTTGCTTGTCCAAGAGTGTCGGACCGCTATGCTAGTAAAGGAGATGGATATTTCAAGGCTTATAACTTATGTGGAGCAGATCGAAGATGAGAAGATAAGGAAGAAAGAAAGAGAGTCTACGAGAGCTCATTTTGATCATAGTGGATCATCATTTACCAAGACACCAGAGGCTAGGAGTAAGAAGAAAGAAATCCTTATCCTACTTGTGACAACTATGGTAAATGCACCTAGGAGTGTGATTGGTGGGTCAAGATGGTTGCTTTGAGTGTGGTGAGTTAGGGCACAAGAGAAGGGATTACAAGTGGCCATTAAGAAGGGAAGAGAGAGAGCTCGGAACACTATGTTCGGTGCTTGGGAGAACCAACCTATGTTAATGCCATAAAATCCTTACAACAACCCATAGAGCACAACACATCACAATTTTGTACAATCTAAAAACGTACAGCATAACGTTACCTTCCTTTGCTACATTTTGACGTCGACAATCACTAACCTATTCCAACTTTAACCAAACTATTCCAGCAACATCTACATATAACAAAAGCCTTTATCCAGTCTCCAAACAGTAGAGAATCAGTCATTAAGGACGTGGACTAATAGCCTTATATACAACAGCCCACAAGTTCCAATCAACATAATGCTTAAGATATACGATAAAATGCGCTTGTTAAATGAAACCAAAATCAGGGAAGAAACCTTAGGGTGATGTTTATAACTCAAACCATGTTAAGAACACCAAGTTCTCTTCATAATAAAACTTACAAACCATAGAGAAATCACCAAAACAAAAAGGAAAAGGTGCAATAACTTTCTGCACAGAATCTGTCCAACAATTTCAGCAAGTGTAACCAGCATCTATTTCTTGTTTTTCATGATAAAACTATACTAAATACACAAATATAATTACTTACCTATGTATATGTTTTCTTGAATATGGTGATGGTTGGTAATAAGTGATTTCACAAGTGGTGGTTCTGTGGTTGATGTATTGGTAAGTAGTTGGTGTTGGCATATTGGTAACATTTGTAGTTTATGTTCATTCTCATATATCATTTATCTAGTCATGAAATGTTACTTATTATGCATGCATGCTCATGAAGAGAGTTGACTGAAGTTTCATGTGCAATCATAAAAATATGCTACTCATGGTTTTAAAATGATATCCATGTTAGAGATTTTGAAAGTTGCATGAAATCAATGTTTGATTTGCATTATTGTTTTAGTAAGGAGTTTATAGATGTTCAATTCTATTCATGCTATCTCTATTTACATTCAAGGATGACTATTCTCGTGGAGGGGGGTTGATATTGTAATACCCCTCAACATAGCTCAAAAAGACCCTATGATGCATTTTTTTTGAATATCTTAAAATCCATGCATAATTTCACAAATTCGACTTCATATTCTTGTTTAGAGAGCAAAATTGTGCGGGAAAATGATTACCTACAAGGTATAGGTTGCCTGTGTCAAAAAAAGAAATTTTTCGGTGAAATTTCCCAAACCAGTAGGGGTCTGTGACAAGTCCGCATCGTGGATTTGTCACTCCTTAGGTCAAGAATTCTTAAATTTTTTTTAACTGAGAGCATTTGGGTAATAACCCTATGCCTATACAGATGAGAATTTCAAGTTTTTCAGCCATTTTATGCCCTAGAATCTCACAAAAATCTTTCAAAAATCCTCTCCAATCTTCTCAAACCTTCCATTTAGTATCAAGACTTCATCAATTTACTTTGGAATTCAAGAAAACCAAGTCAAGCCCCAAGTCCTCCTTAAGTTTTTGTTCAAGAAACTCCAAGTTAAAGGTATGTGGGTCTTCATCCATGGGTCCTTTCACATATGGAGCTCAACTATCCCTTTTTCATGAAATCACATGATTTCAAGGTTAGATTCTTTATGGGTAATTCTTTTTATGCATTATACACATGATTTTTATTTGAATTCTTCAAGTAATGATTTTATTATGTCTAAATACCATTGGAGTTTGATATTGTGATGGATTTTATGATATTAAAGTCATGTACTCTATGATGATATGAAAAACTATGAAAGAACTTGTGGATTTAAGATGGATTTCATGACATCCAAATTAGAGTTTCTACTACAATGTTGGAAGGTTGAATTGAATGATTTCCAAATAAATTGATTTTACTCCTCTAATGTTTTATACTCTTGAATTACATAATTTTAAGCTTATGGGCATGTTACCCACCACGTTTTGGATAAAGTAAGAGACAATCTTCTATGTTGATGAAAGTCCTATTATAAGACATTTAAATTATGAATGTTATGAAAGTTGAAGGGCTATTATGTAAATTATGAGCTCTTGAGAACATTGTGAATGTTTTGAGTGATATTAAGCTCCTTTCATTGATTTTATGAAGCACTGGTCTTGATGATCTACTCCTTGATTATATTGAGCTATTATGGGATTATGCGTGTTATGGTATATAAATTGTGCATGTCATATTACCCTCATGTTTGTATGTCCAATGGGACTAGTCTTATGAAGTTTGATGTGAATGAATGATTGAGGTACGAGCCCTCCACCTAGTGAAAATTATTAGATAATGATAGGCTGATAGTAGAGGCATAAACTAGATTCAGGAGCTATCCTTAAGATGATGGTCTATGTTTGATAGTCTTTTAGAACGGGTTAGTAGAATACCTCTCCATACAAAATGATTCTTTGATTCATGTCTTCGGTTTTTTTGTGAGAGTCATACTTAGTACTAAGTGGACCTTGGGATGGATGCAGAAACTCCCCATAGCTAGGGCGAGAAACAGTTAGTAGAATCACATGGTCCCATAACTACATGTCATATTAGGAAATAGGGGTCATTGCTAGTAGAGGTTGGTTTTTAGACCACTGGTTAGTAGAGGTTGCTCAATAGCTTGCTTTAGTGTATCCACTTAGGCATCTTAAGAGGCTGCCTTGGAAAGTGACTTCCCCTTTTCTTTTGGTGTAGGGGAAATGTCGGGACTCCATGGCTTAGCTCACATGGTTTATGTAAGTCAAAGGTTGCTTCACACATGCTCAAGTTATCCTTATGGTCCTAAGTTTTCCCTCTTATGGTGATTATGATGGTTCCTTTATGTCATTCCCAAGGGTGTCTTAAGTAGTATAACTCATTGTCTCTAAAGCTTGCATGATTTTCTTCCCATATGTTATGGTCCTTTGTTATTGGCATTGGTGTTTCTCAGAAAGGTATACTACTTCCTTTCCAAGAATGTATGGTGCCCTTTATTATGATTTCTAGAGTCTTATTTGTATTACACAGTTGGTTCTTTGATTTAGAAGCAATGTATTTTTCAAAGGATATGTCTATTTTACTTATGCATGACAACCTATGTCCCTCATTATCATATATTTTATGATTTAAGTGATGTTACTAAATGATCATGTTGTTCGCTACTTTTATGATTCATGTTTTGTGCATTGCATGCCCACATACTAGTACAATCAAAGTACTAATGCATACTTTTTTGCCTATATGATTTAACCATGTCGGGACTGGTGCTCCTCGATATCCACTATGTGGCTAGCTTTGATTTGTGAAGATTGTGCTTGTGGTGAGTCCTCCAGGTTGGGGACAATATCATACTTCTATCTTACTTATGTTGAGACTTTATTCCACTTTACTTTCTAGTTTGATGGTGATCCTTAGACATGTCTTGGTCCCCATCCTATTCATGTTTAGAGGTTTTGTTGGAACATTATGTACCTATGACGTGATGTTGAGATTTTATTGAGACTTATCCCTTAGACCCTATCCCTTAGATGACACTATTTGACGCAATTGATAGTGATGGAAAGTGATGAAAGTCCTAAGTCCCTATTTCCCCATAGCTTGAGTCCTACTTACCCTCCCTTTAGTACTTACTTGTTATGTGATTCGAAAATCCCTTTCCCCTATCTATCCCCTTAGTGTGAGTCATAAGCCCCTATTCCCCTAGAATTATCTGTTGAATGTTTATTTTATATTCCATTACCAAGGATGTGCAAATTATATGCTATGAGGCTTGTTTGGGTTGCCTTCGTGTTTTCAATTCGTCGTGTCACATTTAGGCCCTAAGCTTTGGGCATGACATTTATGGTGTCATTCTTATCCTATTATGTTTTTTTTATAAATATGTAATTAGGATTAGTTAATTAGGGTATATAATTCAAAAGTAAAACTAGTGTACTTAGTCTTATGCTCTTCATACAGACAACTTTATTGGTATAATTCGTTTAAGATTTTTGCACAAACTATTTCTAATAAATTTACTTATTCGTTCTATTTTTTTGGTTCTCTTCTTCTAGATACTGTCAGCTTGGTATTAGAACAGTTTAGTGTAACATGGTAAATACCAGATCACCTAATTCTTAAGATGACATTCATAATGTTGAATTTCTTGTCCAACAATTATCTGCAATAACATCAAAACTAAATATGATTGGCTTACTCGCAGTGAACATTGCAACATTGAATGCCCATATTGGTTGCACCCAAAAAGAAGAATCCATTCGCCGAAATCGTAATAAAGGAAAATCCACTTGGCACGAAGCAGAAGAAGACATTGATAATCCAACTTGTGAAAAGATCCTTCTTAAAGACCATATACAAAGATGGAGTTCCCCAAATTTAAAAGAGGCAGTCCCAGAGAATGGATTTTGAAAGCAGAATAATATTTTTGCTATTATCAAACTCACAAGGAACACAAAGTTGACATTGTAAAGATGTATTTGGGAAAGGATGCTCTAGATCTCTTTTCTTGGATAAATCGTGTGTGCACTTTGATTTATTAGGAAGATCTTGTTAAAGCATTGCAAGAAAACTATGTTCTTTTAGAGTTCTAAAATCTTGATTACACCTTTATAGCATTCAACAAATAGGTTTTATATAGGAGTACTGTTAGACCCTCAGATTGATGGTTCGAGTAGCTTAGGCTTGGCTAGGGATTTGCATGATGAACCTAGCCAAGGCCTAATGACTGAAGTCAAGGTTAAGTTTAGGTGAGGGAAGACCTTAGTGTTGGCATGGCCAGGCATGCAAGGCAATGTCACGACTTGGACCTAGGGCCTCAACGTGACATAACGAATTAGGAACCCGAAGGAACCCCAAACAAGCCTCTTTACATATCATTACACATCCTTGGTCACGAAAGCATTAAAATAACAAAAGAGTACACAAAAATAAGGATAAGGGGCAAAGGTGACTTTTCCATAATTAAAACATCAAGAGACAAGTGAGTCAAGACTCATAGCATACATACATAACTTGTCCAACAACACCTCTAAACTTAGATAGGAGCAGGGGCCAAGACAAGTAACCGGGCTCTCCCTCATAGTCAATACATACATTAAAGAAAAAGAGTCTCAATACATAGCTTAAGATCATAGAAATTTTCCTTGGAATGGAGGACTCACCAACTGGCCTGAATAGATTTCACTAGCCATGTAGAGGAGGATGATGACTAAATGGAGGCCCCGGTTCCTATGTGGTAACATCATGTAGGCATAGAGTATGCATTAGTACATTTGAATGTACTAAGTATGCAGGATGCAATGCAATAAGAGATAGATAACATAATCGAAATGCATAAATAGACAGTAAGTGAACATAATAGCAACATGACATGCATAAATGATGCTTCGAGTAAAATCATGCTTATACAGTACATATTATGTATGTAGAAAGAGGCCATTATTTAGCTAATGGGTTTACCACCTCCTATCCTAGGTGATTGAGGTACCAACCCCTCAATTTGGTTATTAAAATATACCACCCCCACCTAAGGTTATTTGAGGTATCAACCAGCCTTGGATTTGGTTATTGAGATATCAACCCCTCAATTTGGTTAATAAGATATCAACCCCCTCAATTTGATTAATGAGGTATCAACCCCTTAATTTGGTTTATGAGTTATCAACCCCTCAATTTGGTTAATGAACATCATCCCTTCCATC
The DNA here is from genome assembly GCA_025774065.1 of Solanum ossicruentum. Lineage (NCBI taxonomy): Eukaryota > Viridiplantae > Streptophyta > Magnoliopsida > Solanales > Solanaceae > Solanum > Solanum ossicruentum. The sequence continues at coordinate 4,965 of JAOTQR010096794.1, read as the reverse complement.
CTAGTGGTCAAGGTGTAGAACCCCCTCGCCAAGGTATGGCCATCTTAAAATAATATCGATACTTCTCATGAGTATAACTCATATAAACATTCCTTTCATCATGATAAAGTCATTCAACTCATAAGACATGCATTTGACCTTCAACAACTAAAGAAATCATAACCAGACATTTTATCAAACACTTGGCGGGTGTGTAGTGCTAGTGTAAAACTATGCAATTCAAGAGTGAAATCATTTAAGAAAATTCAATGTAAAACCATCCATCAATACTTAGTAACACCCCCAAACAGTATACATTAAAAACCTTCATAAAATCTCAAGATAGATCCAAGATTCATAGCTCACAACATGCTTAAACAATCACACTTTCACAAAACCCTAACATAGTTCATATTAAAATTCATAATAAGTTAGACCCACAAGTAAATAAACTTAAATTCATGAAATTTAGGTAAAAAGGAAGCTTGGGTACCAAGGGTGAAAGGACCCATTGGTTGAAACCCACATACCTTAGCTTTGGAGAATTTCTTGAAGAAGATTTGAATGGAGACTTAAGCTTAGATGAATTCCTTAAGATCCGGAAGAGATTTGAACAATTGAATTTTGAGAGAAACATTAGTGTAAGGGTTTGAGAGGGTTTTGGGGAATATCTTGAATGATATTAACTTGAAATATGACTAAGTATATGTATTTTTACGCATGGGAGGGAGATAAAATCACTGGCAACAAAATACAGAGGTAAAAGTCATTCCCTTATAAAATCACGGTTCAAAAGTCTTGGACTGAGATAAAATCATGGGCAATAAAATACAGAGGTCTGTATCTGGTCTGCGATGCAGACCTATCGTGGAGGCAAGTTTTACACTAGTCCGTGATGGCTGCGCGTCACGGTACCAACGCGGATCACCATTGTTTTGCGCAAACTTGGGAAGATCAAATTTCACTACGGTTTCTCTAAATTCAGGCTTAGACCCATTTCCCACTCAATTTTACCCCTCGATCAAGAATATGAAGTCGAATTTTTGATATCACGCATGGATTTTGAGATATATGGAAATTACTATTTCAGACACTTCTGAGGCACTTTTTTGGGAATTTTTTGGGGTCATTTTAGGAAAGATGTGGGTAAGGAATGACAAGGGATGGGCAAAGCTAAGGCAAGGCAATGCTGGGATCATCACATAATCATGGCTAAACAATTTTGAGTTTGAGTTTTGCACAAGGACAATGGCTTAGGGAACTATACCACAATGGCAAGCTATGTAGGGGTAGGACATAACACGGCATAGGCATTTGGGTAGGTAAGAAGCTACAAAACTGAGATACTCTTTTGGAGCCTGATTTGAAGGCTGCCTACGTGTACCTTGCATATATGTGGGCAATTGGGCGATTTTGGTAGTTACTGGCTATTGTAGGCTTGTCAGCATTGTAATAAGGCTTGTAAATTTGAATGTAAACATCACCTATTAGTTGGGGATGTCAATGAAAAATGTGGGCATGTGACTAGGTGTTGTGGCCTATTTAAAGGGACAAGTAGACCAATCTCATGCAGATTTGGCTCAGATGTATTTTATTGGCTAAGTGTTTGTGTGCTATTTTTGTAGCATGAGTTTAATACAAAGTTCGAACTTATTCTTGTACATGCTTGTGTTGTCCTAAATTTGTAGTCATTGGCTAAGTGTTGAAGTAGATCAAAGCAAGTGAGAAAAGGCTGAGTCTAAGGGTGCGAGGCTTCCTAAATGGGTTAGATCACAATGGTTGACCCCATCACAAATGGTATTAGAGCCAAGGTGTTTCAACACGAGAAATGGCTGGTGAAAGTGGTTACTATGAATTATGTGAGAGGGTTACACGATTGGAAGCCATTTGAAACGACCCCAAAAGTGCCTGAAAATGTGCCTCTGAAGTGCCTGAAATCATAGTTTTCATATATCTCAAAATTCATGCGTGTTATCGAAAATCCAACTTCATATTCTTGATCAGAGGCAAATTTGAGTGGAAAATGGGTCCAACCCTGATTTTAGAGCAACCATATCAAAATTTAAAAATTGTAAACTACGACTTCTAGAGAGTAGTGCGCGCCCCTAGCGCGACACGGTCAGGGCGCGCCACTGTGTTATTTTTTCCAATTTTTCATTTTGGTCCAAGACTTTTGGGTCATGGGCCTTAGTCTTCCTATGTGTGAGGATACCTATACTTAGCCATATTTCACCTTCATATCATACAAGACATTCCCCAATACTCTCCCAAGAACTTAGACAAATATTTCACCCTATATTCAAGTGGCAAAACTCATTCAGGATCGTAAAGATTTTACTAAAGCTTCAAGTGTCCATTTCCAATCTTCATCAAGGAATTCTCCAAAGTTAAGGTATATGGGTTTCAACCATTGGGTCCTTTCACCCATGGTGCCCAAGCTTCCTTTTTACCTAAATTACTTGTTTCTAAGTTGATTTTACTTATTGGTCTTTTATTATGAGTTTGACTTTGAACTATGTTGGGGTTTTGTAAAAGTGTGACTGTTTAAGCAAGTTTTGACCTATGAATCTTTGATATACCTTGAGATTTTATGAAGGGTTTTGATGTACTTTGCTAGGTGGTATTACCAAGTGTTGGTGGGTTTACCTACTTCAAGATTTTTTGCATGTTCACTCTTTAATTATATGGTTTTACACTATCATTACACACCCACCAGTGTTTGATAAAATGTCTGGTTATGGTTCTTGAACTATTGATGATCCATTGTATGACCTATGACTTGTATGACTATGATGATGAAAGGAACGTATGTATGTATTGATTTCATGAATAGTATCTATAGTGTTGTAAGTTGACCACGCCTCGTTCGGGGAGTGGTAGGCTCGAATAACCATCTTGGGGGATTTGTACCTCAATTGCCCCGCTCGAGAGGTAGTAGGCTCGTGCAACTATGTTGGGGGTTTGTACTTCAATCGCCTTTCTCGGGAGTAGTAGGACCGTGCAACCATGTTGGGGGGGTTTGTACCTCATTCGCCTCGCTCGGGGGGTGGTAGGCCCGTGTAACCACGTTGGGGGGTTTGTACCTCAATCGCGTCGCCAGTGAGGTGGTAGGCCTTGGTTACTTATGTTGGTGTCTTCCTACACATATAATATGTTCTATATAAGCATGATTTACTACAAGCATCATTCATGCATGCCATATTGCTATATGCTCATTTATTGACTAAGTACGCATTTTGATTATGTTGCCTATCTCTTGGTTGTATTTCATCTTACATAGTACATTCAAACGAAATGATGCATACTCTATGCCTACATGATGTTACCATGTAGGAATCGGAGCTTCACTTGATCAGCCTCCTCCTCCATGTGGCTAGTACGATTACACTCAAAGCAAGTTGGTGAGTCCTCAATTTCTATGGCAATGTCTTTGATCTTATGCTATGTATAACAACTCTGTTTCCTTTTATTATATGCTTTGACTATGTGAAATGAACCTAAAAAGTGCCCGAAAATATGCTTTGGAAGTTCCCAGAGTTGTAATTTCCATATATCTAAAAATTCATTTGTTATTTCAAAAATTTGACTTTATATTCTTGTTCAGAGGGTCAAAATTATGGGGAAAGGGTCTAACCCCAATTTCAGAGCAAACGATTAGCAATTTCAATTTTCTAAATGTCAAATTCTAATGAGCTTTTCGCGCCCCTGATGCGACGAGCCAAGGGCGCACAGTAGTGTTAAAATTCTCCAAGTTTTGACTTCGGTCCAAGACTTTTAAGTATTGGTTCTAAGTGTTCCCAACCATGAAAATGCCTATATTTAGCCATATTTCAACCTCATATTATCCTAAACATTCTCCAATACTCACTCAAACACTTAGCCATATTTTCACTCCTAAATTCAAGTCATAAAACCTCTTCCGGATCTAAGGATATCCTTTTAGCTTCAAGCCTCCATTTTCAATCTTAACCAAGAGTTTCTCCAAAGTTAAGTTATGTGGGCTTCTTTCATGGGTTCCTTTCACCTATGATGCCCGAGCTTCCTTTTCTTACAAATTGCATGATTTAAAGGTTATTTCTTCATGGGTCTTGATTATTATGAAAATCACTGCACACTATATTTGAGCATATGAAATTGTGACTGTTTTACCATGTTTTGAGCTATGCATCTAAGATCTATGAAAGGATTGGTGAAGAGTTTTGATGTTTATTGCTTGAGGGTGTTACCAAGTATCTATTGAAGCTTTTAAATGGAATTTACTAGAATGATTTCACTCTTGACTTGCATGGTTTTACACTAGAACATCATACCCTCTAAGTGTTTGATAAAATATCCGGATGTGGTTTCTTGAGGAATTGAAGGTCCAAAGCATGAGATATGATATGAATGACTATATGATTATGAAAAGACCTTGTGTATAAGATATAATATATAAAGTGTTGCATTAGACCAAGTTTTAGCATCATAATTGACTATATGTTCAGTCCAAGGAGGATATTAAAAGGGGATCAAAGACATCACAATGTCTTTGCTAAATTAGGCGCAAATATAAGTAAGAAGAAAGCTGGAAAATGGGCAACCAAGGTCCATCAAGTATGTCACCCATTTAAGCCCAATTAGGAGGGACAAACTGCTTAATAATAAGTGTATTAATAGTTGTACATGTGTGGGAGAAATTTCAAGAGAAAGTTGTTCAAATAAGTCCTTAAAAACGGCATAAGAGCAGCCCTTTAGTCATTGCCAATTCAAACAAGTTTTCAGTTTTTCAAAGAAGTGTGCAGTTCTTTTCAAAAGACACTTATCTACTCTTTATTCCACTTTACTAAGCTGACCAGCTGCTATATCACAAGTGTATTGTATTGATTGGTGGTAGTATATTGTCAAAATTAAAAAAGAAAGCGGACCAAGGAAGTCTCTAAAAATGGATCAAATGCAGCCCCTAAAGGCATTGCATTTGAACAATATTTCAGCTTTCCAAAACACTCT